>JAGDQP010012464.1:0-35520 GCA_022664845.1 Lepisma saccharinum
TAAAGATGGGATACAAATTTTTGGAGCTGATTATACAGATTTTGCAGAATCATATTAGTGCTTTTACATTATATGCTGAAGGTTGAACTATAGCATATAATATATATACTCATGTGCAAAAGTTAAGAATAATGTGAAAATACATAGACAACAGTTGTGGAGAGTATGGGAAATGCATATAATGTATCCTATTACACATACCTGACTGCTTGACACGCCTAACTCCCGATGTTGCCGCTTGGAGACGCTGTATACACACAATGATCGATGGTTGGTGAGCACTGTTTCAACATGCAAGGACTTGTGTTCGCGACGTGAGATACGTGTGAGTTAACGCTGCAGTACTTGACATAGTGCCAGTGTACGTGTAGGAGAATGGTGTAAAGAGTCCATATTGATGATGTTATGCGTGGAAAAATCATTGGGCGACTCGAGAGGAATCAGAACCAGATGGACACGTCTCGTGAATTGAGTGTCCCACAAAGTGTCATCTTGAGGATTTGGTGACGCTTCCAAAGCGGTGAAAACGTCTCTCGGAGGTTCGGTGGAGGTCGTCCAAGGAGCACCAGTGACCACGAAGACCGTTACATACGTCTAACTGCCAGGTGCAACAGACACAGCATCGCCTCAGAGCTCTCTAGGGACCTTGCAGCTGCTACAGGAACGTCAGGGTCAAGATTTGCAGTGTACAGACGGTTAGCGGAGGGACACTTGTATGCCAGAAGAAAAGCAAGGTGTGTTCCATTGACCCCACAGCAAAGAAGAGCTCGGTTGAATTGGTTCAGAGAACATCACGCATGGACCCCGGAACAATGGCGTCATGTCCTGTTCACAGATGAATCCAGGTTCAGTCTCACCAGTGATTCTCGCCGTGTGTTCATCTGGAGAGAACAAGGGACACGGTTCCGTCCAGCTAACATGACTGCTGTAGACCAGTACAGGAGCGGCGGAATTATGGTATGGGGTGGGATAATCCTGGGGTCCTGTACACCTCTGCATGTCGTCCCACAGGGTACCGTCACTGGTGCGATGTATCGGGATGACATCTTGGACCAATACGTTCGTCTGTTTCGGGGCGCAGTGGGTCCTGATTTCATTCTAATGGATGATAACGCACGTCCCCATCCCGCTGTCATAGTGGATGAGTACCTTGAACACCAGGATATCAGGTGATTCGATTGGCCCAGTCGCTCACCGGTCTTGAACCCCATCGAGCATGTGTGGAATATGCTTGGGAGGCGAGTTGCACGTCGTCAAATGGCTCCAAGATCCATTCCTGAGCTTCGGGAGGCTCTTGTACAGGAATGGCAAAAATCATGCAAATAGCATTATTCTTAACTTTTGCACATGAGTATATATATATAGTTAGTGATATTTCATTTTATTTTCACGTGTTATTCTATTGTACATGCACAAAATATATGCCATTGACTTGTACTTTGACTACTTGCTCGTTGGGGTCGAAAACACGGAGCGACT
The DNA here is from genome assembly GCA_022664845.1 of Lepisma saccharinum. Classification (NCBI taxonomy): domain Eukaryota; kingdom Metazoa; phylum Arthropoda; class Insecta; order Zygentoma; family Lepismatidae; genus Lepisma; species Lepisma saccharinum. Next base: position 1,480 of record JAGDQP010012464.1, read on the forward strand.
CTTTAAACGTCATTTACATCGCGTATAGGAAAAATACAAGACAAAGTGTTATCATGGTAGGGGAGAGTTAATAATTATTATAATTTTATTGATTTCCATGTCTTACGTCATTTTTCTTTCTCTCTATCCTTGTTTCTACTCTCTATTTTCGCTCTTTTCACGTCTTCATTCTTGTTCTCTCTCACTCTCTCTCTCTCACACACACAGTCAGAGAGAGAGAGAGAGAGAGAGAGAGTGTGTGTATGTCTGCGTGTAAGTGTGTGTCTTCTATGATTGTGTTTGAACATGACAAGTATTTTTCAATGCATAATGTCGATCCCTGCATAATGTCATTATTATTATTTTCCTTTTCTTTGTATTAATTCCTATTCCTTAGAACTTAATGTAAATGGAATGTCTGTGTATCTATCTCGTTATTTTCTACATGCTTCTCCAAGACCGAGATTAGCAGTAATGATTTTTCAAATGAGAAAGTAGATTGTAGATTTAAATTTCAACAACATATAAATTTTAATGTTCATCTCTCTGTTTTCTTTCTTGCTTCTCTCTACGTTCCTCCCATCTCCACCGCTTTCTCTATCTCCGATCATTGCTTACTTGTCTAATAGCTAACTCGTAGGAAAAAGAGTTCATTTGCTTTTCATATTAAACCGTCATTTTACGACTTAAGCATGAAAAAACTGTTCTTTCTCACAGTATTTAAATTTTCTGGAAAGAAATTATACTTTACGTTCCATTGAATTGTCCTTCAATACAAAGTATCGAGGGTAAACCATTGATTCGGGTTAACTAAATTTTATTCACCTGACCTTGTTGTTGTATTTTCATTGAGAGGAGTAGAATCATTGAGAGGAATATTTAAAAATATCATCTATTTCATCTACTCACTTAAGATCTGAACTTGGTAATTTTTGACTCATTTCCCATCCTTATAAATTATTCGCGTCTAAATATATTAAATAATTTGAAGGTTTAGATGAGTCATGTTCTTGAAAATATTTATAATTTGTTTTAACATATTTTTTCATACATTGAGATATTCCGCCTCGTATTCTTTTCTCCATCATTATTAACTAATCTTCTAATAAATCTAATTTTACCTTTGTCATTTTTGCATTGAATCCCATGCTAAACCTAGTGCTGTATAATATCAATATTAATCTAGGTCGTACGCATTTAGACATGTTTCTCTAAATATTTTAAATGCATCTGTTAGCAGTAAAACTTCTGATTTCAGAAATAAGTTATGATATTTACCCATATTTTTAATTTTAAATATTTTCCAAACTTTCTTGCCGTGGTTATATTCTTCATGTGATATACCCTTATCATTAAGGTTACTATAAAATTCTTCTTTTAGAGGTAATTCTGCTTCATGGAATTTTTCTTCACAGTCTAAATGAAAGTATTTTGAAACGTCTTTTCATTCGTTTGAATTGGTAAATATATAACATTATGTCCATTAATATTATACTGGTTAAATCTGAAATATGAAAATATCAAATATTAAGTTTTCATGGAAATAAATATTCGTCTTTATTATGAAAATGTAAAGTTTGTATCGAATATTCAAAGCGATATTTCCTATATTTGTATATTTAGACACGTACACTAATTTCAGAGACTTGTAAGCATTACACACGAAACACTTTGGGATCAATAACTCATGTTCAATTATAGAACAATGCACGTTGTTACAATTCCTTTTATGAAGTCTGGAATGTAATAAATGTTGGTTGGTGACAGTGGAAGAAACCACGACGCTAATGTAGGCATTCACACGGGGTGGGCAATAGATTAATTCTTGAGTAAGGGGAATAACACATATTGGAGCTACTATAGCTGGTTATACATTGTTTGTCAATATTAACTAGGGTGCAATATGATGAGTTATATTTCTTGGAAACTCCGTGTCACTTATGGGCTGTTATGTAAAAATAAAAAATGGAAGACGCTCGAAGTAAACTGCATTCAAACTGAGAGGAAACAAGAAGAATAATTGGATGGCTTGCATTTTGGTCTGTTGAGATTGTTTCTAGAGAACAGCTGTTATTTTCAAACTTCCATGTATACCCTCATAGCGTGACCGGTATGGTAATTGTCCTGGATAGTGTCGATAGACTTGTCCTGAGATTTTGGTATTCCACAAAATCAGAAAACTATAGCTTCAATGTTTGTCGTGTAACGGTAGGGTTATAGTGAATGTGTGTTGGGGTGGTGGTGATTTTGCAAAAGCTAAGCAATATTTGTGAAAATATGGATATATATTTTTATCTTAAGGCAAAATTTATATATGTACATAAAATTATACGAATAAAATTATATATATATATATATATATATATATGTAGATATAGATATAGTTATAGATATAGATATATAGATATAGATATATGTGAAAATAAAATAGGAATACTTAATATATAGTTGAGAACATTTTAAACGTTAAAAATGTATACTCTGCATTGTTATTGTATCTATATACACTAAATTTTACTAGAGACATAAATTTAACTGTATTTAATATAGGAGTTTCTCTAAGTTAAGATTATATAATTTATTTTTATTGATAGATAGCTGCTATTCTGTTACTATGGTTTTACGTACAGATACAGATACATTTTATTAATAATAGTATAGAATTTACAGATTACATAAATTTATTTTTAACCGAACAAATGCTGTTTATGGTTCTTCCTCTCAATAATTGTTAATTTCTTACAAAAATGGCGAAAAGAAATAAATACGTATATAATGGAGTTGGCATTCTGTCGTTTCTACCTCCGTGGTATGTTTCTTCATGCACATACACTGATGTCACGGGCAATATCAATATAGGAGGAAAAGAACCATGTTCTAGAATAACCGCTAGGATGGTAATTATAGTGCAATTCAATGCATGTATAGTAGTGTACATAATCTGGGGATTCGGCGTTAACAAATTTGTTGCCAAATAATTTAAGTTTTCGTAAAATTCTGAAATGTTAAAGTTGTCTGCTAAATCATTAAAAATGTCCTCGGAAAAAGAGAGATTAAAGGGTACGTAATGGATTGTTACATTTCGCGTATGTATCGATTCTAAGACAAAGTTTTTATATATAATATTTGTGTATTCTGCATGTGGCACAAATCTCGAAATATTTCCAGTAGAGGGAAATATTTTAGATTTCAATTTGTGTTCACTATCTCTAGATGCTAAGTGTCCTGATATTTTGTTGCTTATTATGATTCTCGATGGCGTATATTTATATAAGATCGGTGGAACTAATTTAGTTATTTCTGCATGACAGTTGTAAATTGTCGTGTTTCTGAATAAAACGTTTAGACATTGGATCGAGACTTAAGTGTTGTATACAAGTTGTCACATGTAAAGAGTAACGGTTTCTACTGACATTTGTATGCTTCTAATTCGCAGAACATTTGTGACGTTTATATACACCCTTTGGAATAATATGTTTTAAATGTTTTCCGTGTGTTACCATGTCTAAGTTAAATATTCTGTATACTGGCACTAAATCCAATTGATAGATGATCGGAATTTCTAATAGTAGGTCGAATGTTGGTTCTTGAGAAACTGTAAAATATACTGTAAAATAGTGGATGTAATTAATGAATAAAATAAGGCTGTCCTGAGAGTAAATTGTCGTTTTCAATATTGGATGATTTCGTATAATGTATTCAGTTTGCCAAATTTCTTAGATTCAAAATCTTATTTTTTATTATCATGAACATGCGAAATTAATTGCATTATTTTCTGGTGGTTCGAATAATGAAAAAATAACGCTGAAATTTTCTATTGAAATGTAGATAACGAGTAATAATATGTGTGTTCCTTTACGAATTATCATCAACGTTTTCTTAACTCCAATCAAAATATTACTCACTAACCGTACCTAGATGCGAAAATCACGAGAAAAAGTTATAATTTCATTTCTCAAAATTTGTTGATTACGATCCAAATGTCGAATAGCAGTTCGTAGGAGGCGAATAAGTAAGCAAGTTGAAAAAGAACAAACCTAACGTTGCGAGTTCAAATAAAATTGGTAGTATGTCTCGGTTTGCACGACGAACTAGGAAAAACAATAGATTATTCTCCAAATGTTTTGAATGAACAGGTGATAAGAGATTCTATGTCACGGTAGAATTTTCCATCAATAGTCGAATATTGGTTCAAAAATTGTCTAAATGCGTAACAGTGGGTATCCGGCATGATTTTATTTGTAATATGTAGGATAATTAAAATTGGATACACACTTTGTGTCTTTTTAAATCGTGATTCAGGATTTGAAGCTAAAACCATTTTACAATGAGACTATAGGGATCGTCGTGAAGTTATTTTGTTTCGTTTTCTATACTTCTGTAAGTATTTGTTCAGTTTCTTGTGTAGTATCATCTGATTGTGTCATTTGACCTACAGAAGCATTCGGATGATGAAATTAATGTAATTCAATTTCGTTTCCCGTTTGTTATTGTTGTTGCTGATCATGGTGTTGTCGTGGTATATAGCAGCAAACACAAAAAGAGTAGAAAGCGATAATCCCAAATATAGCACTATTCGTCAGAAAGTTAATAAAGTTGCGCACATTGAACGCGCGAGAAACGCTTACAAATGATCTGACAAAATTGCAAGCGCCCATTGAAGGCGCAAGGAACGATTTGCAAGATATAGTTGAGGAAGTGTCAACTAAAAATAAACATAAATGTAATAGCATGCGCTCTGAATTACAAAGTCTTGGAGCAAATCAACAGTGATTTTAAGATTTATAAACTGAATACCTCTAAGAATAAGCATTTTATCAATTCTCCAAAACAAATTGCTAGGTGAAAAACTTAAAGAAACAAACTTTCAAATTATATTGAGAACGATATTTAATTAATTTAATTCAATGTAGTATTCGGAGAGTTTTACGAAAAGTATATGTTTCTGCAATCTAACAAAATACAAAAAATACAACGATTGAAAACAAACCTCAAACTCGAAACTCCAATAACTCAAAAAATCAACTGAATGAAATCGATTATTAGATCTGACAAAAGTCAAACAAGAATCATTCCACTACAAGTAAGAAAATTAGCTCTTAGAATTAAGAATCTTCCTCAGGAAATAGAGAAATGGACGGTAAAGGAATACGAATTTCGCTGTAATTCCATGAATCAGTACTTCTTCTTCTTGTTCCAAAATAGAAATCTGACTTCCCGAAAGATCCAATGAATAGTGAATATTTTTTACGAAATCCTTCCCACTATAAGCACTGTCTTGAACTATATGAAATAGTAAAAACAATTATGTCTAAATTAAAATAAATAAGCCAAAATAACTAATTTACTATTAAATTACAAATATTTATTTTAAATTGTTTAGTCAGATTTTTCTAGTGTCAACTGGCCTTAAGCACAAAATCCTTATTTATACAATTTTAGTTTCATTTTCTTTTAATTTGCTCTTTTAATTATTCAGTTCTTCTAATTTCTATAAATCTATTTACTTTATTTATTTTTTAACTCAAAATTCACCACTAACTATTCTCCATTCAGAAATAACTTCTTATTTAATTATCAAAGTTTCCCCTTACCAAGACCAGCAAATCAACTATTAGAATCTCCTTTTAAATAACTTTAGTATTATTTAATAAGCAGTTATTTATAAAGAGTGAAAACTTCTTTTTCAAACCAATTGAAAGTTCCCCACATTGCCCCTTAAAATCAAAGTTAACGCAGCGTGTGAGCGGGTGGCGTGGTCCCAATATCCTGTGTATTCGAGCAAACATAACTGCCACTTCATCACGCTTGAACACAAGCAAAAACTCTAAATTTACTTCCGACCTCCTCCATTCCTTTAATAAAGACGTTTTAGTTTAGCGTTCATACTAAAAAGCTAATTAGCTAATAGTACTATATTTTAATATCGTTTAATACTTTATATTATTTTTTCTCTTCAAAACAAGTAATCTGATTAGTCCTATCCTTTACGAAGCAAAACTATTTAGACGTTTCACTTTTAAAAGCAGTTCTTTGCAAACAAAATCCTTTTTTTCAACATGAACACAACGAACTATCCATTGCAGAACTAGAAGTGGTGAGACGAAAGAAGAGAGACGTCCTTGCAAAGATGAAAACCTAATGCAAAAATATATTTCTTCGGAAGTTCAGACGTTTTGTATGCAACTTTGGTTTTAAACTCTCACTGTTTGAAATACTGTTTCCAGTAAGTATATAAATTCATATTTATCATTTGCAATAAGGATAAGGTTATACAAGTAGCATGCTTAATTACTATGCAAAATATTGGATAGAGTAACCGACCCGGCCTTGTTTGATGTTTTCGGAGTTCGTGACATTAATAATGGGAGTTTAATAAAAGATACTCAAGTTTAGCCTGAATTGTGAAAGCCATAATGTCCATACAATTATTGTGAATACTTAAATGATGAAATGCCCCTTGCATATAAAGCTTTAAGTACCATATACGGCCTGCAAGACGCAAAATTGTATCCGATTCCGGTTCAAGACTCGTTTGCAGATGCACAAAGTACTTATTTACATTTGTAAATTCAAGTAAAATGTGGACGGATTCATCTGATTTGAGTACAAATATACAGGAATTGTTGTAAACAAAGTTACAAGGTGCAATTGTCTTTTGGTTCTACAAAAAGTTCAAATATTTATAGACGCGGTCGCGAATTGATGCCGGCACGAAAAAATGCTTCGAAAATAACTGGATTGCCAATTTCGTGAGGATTTTGTAGGAGAAATCTTTTACATTTCTCGGGCATTCTGGATCAAGCACGAAGCAGTATGTATAAGAGTACGGGAGATCAAAGACCTGTTTTCTAAAATTTTGTGAAACATCTTCTCCAACATCAAAAACGAATTGCAGAAAAGGCTCCAGTCTTTTACTAAATTCCTACGTTCATCTGGAGTCATTCCTTCTTCTTATTCTGTTGCGGACTTGCACTTGCCTCGGAATTTCTCCAACTTTTTCAGCTCTAGCCAATATTGTATGGAGAGATATTACAACTTTGTTTTCATTTGAATTCTCAATGTTTACAACATAATCTGGGGACTGAATTGCTCTAGGCACAAGTATTTAAAGCTCGTCAGCCACTTCAAAATTTGGTTCAAAAATAATTTCCTTATTAGAAATATCTTCAAATAAATCTAATCTAAGATTTATCTCCGCTCTCTGGCGCGAAAATATTCGTCCTTTTTTTGCAAAATAATGCTGAAGGCTCTTTGCGAGTGATTCTACAGCAACGTTGGCAATTTTAAATTTTGCACACTATTTTGCTTATAATATTTCCGTGGAAGTTTACCAAAATATTGCATTTTAAGAGCGTGATTTTGATAGATTAAATATGCATTGTGATCTTGTAGAAATTTACCAATAGGTTTCTCCGTATTTTCTGTTGACACATTTCGTTTAAATTGTCATGCGGCAATATAGTCCCGTCAGCACCAGTATGACTACTGGTACCTATATACGATTGATTTCTACGTGATGCATTAAGTCTATAGGTGATATATTGTGTTCGCCTTCCATTGGAATTTCGTTTTGGCCCGCCGTCCCTATTTCTATTTCAAAATTAATAGTGGCTATTATTTTGCCCCCTCCTAATTTTTTGGAATTATTACGGTATTGGAAACGCGATTGTTTATTTGAATTACGAGAAACAGTAGGTGCAAAACAACCTGTCTGGACTTGGATACTAACGTGAGGAGTTTAATATGAAGAGTTTTCATTTAATCTTTCATTGGTTCTTTATATAAGGATGTTATTTCTTATGTTTTTCCTCATCAGATTCTGCATGAGATGAAATATCAGTACTTGCTTCTGATGGAAGATGTAGACTCATACTGCTTATGACTGCGGCGTTTGTCACGTTCATCTTTCATAGCGCGAATTCGCTTTCGAACACGGAATCTACCATCCTCAAGTTCTGCTAACTCCTCGAGCACAGGTGAAACAGTCTAATATATCTTTATTCCGACATATTCATTGTAGTAAGGAAGAAGACCTGAGATAATAAGGACGAAGACCTGAGATAATAAGGACGAAGACCTGAGGTAGTAAAGTTTATAGCCGTAGTTTCTGGAATATTTTGGTTTCAGTTTATAACTAGACTGCATATCAAGAACATATGTTGTCACATTTCCGCGTTTTCCTTATTTACAATCTCCTAGACGAATATTAATATCCGTTTTTGCTCCTGGCCTACGAGATTGTGATAATACCTTTTCCTTAAAATCCTCGTATATTCCTGAATCTAAATAATATTTCTTGACTAGCAAATCTACTCTGTCACTTGACCTTTCAACAAATAGACTAGATAGAAGTTATTTACATTTATCGTATGTGAATTCATAGCTTTGCTTAGCAAGATCTTCAAAGCTGCGTAGAAAATGAACAATGTCTTATATTTATGCATTAAACCGCAGTAAGGAGTAACTACTTGGAACTACAAGTTTGGAGTAACGACTACGAGTAACTACTTGGAACCTTAGGTTTCAGAGTAGCCATGTTTCCATAATTTTCCGAGGAAGATATAATTCAAAATTTGATTCGTTGTCCGATTCACTTACTGGAGCTGGAATATTTATGTTTTTTACGGTTTCGTTCTCGGTGGTGTTTATGGTTATTCCTGTGGTACTTTATGTTTACTAGAGTGTAACAATTATCGGGGAAACATGAAACAATAAAATATGCACTGGTTGAACCAACATTTGTAGACCAATATTTAAAACATATAACAAAGTGAAGGAAATTACGGGATTGTAGAGCTAATTATGCCCTTAACAAAATAGACAGGAGAAGTATCGGAATGAAATCTTCATTAACGCAAAATATATCATGAAAGAATACCTACGGAATAAATTTCGGAATCGAAGGCGTAGTTCATCATGTAAGAAACCATGGGAATATCGGGTTTGAACCATAGGCGCAATCTGCTACATAAGACTAATCAAAGAGTAGAATTTCATAGACAAGATGGTGAGAATATTGTTATTTTACCTAGTTTCAACCTTTAGATAAATCCGACACAAATATCCATCATATAATAATGAACAGGGGTCTACTGAGATGGGGCAAATGTCGAAATCATTGACCTTGCATCAATACGGCGCCAATTCCACCATGCAAGAGTTATACTGGTACTCATAATAATCTTGCTTGGCATTTGCTACTGAGAAATGGAGCAGCTCAGTACGAGTGTGTTTTACTACTTCAAAATGAGCACCGGTCACTTTTAACTAATCAATGATGAAAGAAAACGAGGGATGTTTTTTTTATATCAAACAAATTATATTTGATATAAAATGATACCTACATACTGAAACATAACTGAATATTCAGGAGGAATGCCGTAACGTGAACAATACTTGAAGAACACAAAGTCTTGCAGAATATGAAGGTGCCGTATACACTCACTGATACAAATTCTTACTTAATCATGCGTCGAACAACAGTCTCCTACTGGAGATTTAGACTGATCGAATAATGAGTGAAGACTGCGTAGAGTCAATAAAAATGCACATTTATTACTTCCTTATTTAATGGCATCACACTTTGTACCCATCGTGTCCACGTGATTGCTGTTATTCAAGAAATGGAAGTAGAAGAGAAGGAAATATTTGTATCCGAAGGGAAGGATTAGTCTGGGTATTGTGTATCATCATTTTATTTGGTCACGATCTCTAAATTCACAACGTAACACAGAACATTTGTTTGTCACCAATCGTTCATACACACGTATCTTCAACATTCGCCTTGACCTTACACATCATGTTCGTTTCGTAAAGTTCTTAGAAATATAGAAATAATCATTCTCCTGTACCTGATTTTTACATATATTGAGAGGAACACAAAATTTTATAATAATTTTCTCAAGTGATCGTTAATGTCATTTTGACTTGTTATTTTTTTCTACAATGCTTCTGGTTTGCTTTGAGAACTTACAGTACTATCCTTGTATCGACACATAGTCTTAATATTAGGTCATTCTTTCGGCTTTGTCCTCCGCTATATTCCTGTAATATTCTATACAACGTTGGTTATACAGATTCAATGTTCTTATTTACTAAATCGTTAAATTTAAATTATGAAATATATTTTCAATATTTATGAAATGTTTTGTTTTGGTCCACTAATGCTATTACATTAGAGCAGATATATTACACATTCACAAAGGCTATCATTACTGCAAATGGTAATTATTGTTGCAGGGCAACTTAAATCGTTTCTCTGCAAAATCTATGAATTGAAACTAAAAATAATTTATCTTATTTTAAACAAAGTGGAAATATCTAAACAAGAGAGAGAAATGCGTTTTAATTCGCGAAATATTAAGTCGGTAAAATTGACCAAGGGAGATGATATTATACTATGCAAAATTCTACTGGTAAACACAAATCATTACGCAATCTTTAACAAAAATTCAACGAAGTCACATGATTTTATAAACAAAAACAAATTCCTTACAAATGTAGAAAGATTTGCGTTTAGTTATGGGTGTCAGGAACGGAATTGGCGCTAAAATTTGGGTATATTTCTCCGAAATTTTAGTCCGTCTATCTTGATCCTGATTTATAATCTTTGACACCTGTTGCCATAGTTGCTTTAGAGAGTATACACAACAATGTTACTATGACCCTGCTGTTCACAAAGTCATCTGTTTGACTGAAATAAGCTACCCACTTATAGAAAATAGCATTGAATACAATAAAGCTGTATCTGCGCCCAATATTAATATGCTTGTGAGTACTCCTTTAGAGAAAGTGCAATCCCCTATTTCAGAGTGGAAGTTTTAAACTGCAATATCTGAATTCAGATTTTCATTTGAAACTATTTCACTTTTGATCTCGCATACAAATTTTACTTAGTCGTATAAATTTATTTTTATTAACTAATCAAATCAAAATAAATCAATCAAAGGAACATAAAATATATCAAATCCAAATTCAATAGTTGAGACATCTATTTTGAAACGAAACCTTGTTCGAAGTCCATAAATACTGGGAAATCGACAAATGGACTTTATTTCGTATTTTCGTAAAATAGGGCACATTAACAGCTACGAAACTATTACGAAATTGACGAAGCCATACCAATTGTTTTATTTCCTTCCAAAAGAATATTACAAGCTTTAAAAATATATTCATTGTTTGCTGTTAGTTATGACTTTGTCATTTCATTTCTAATCATAATTAAATGTTTCGGAAAAGGTTTTAATTGCAAAAGCTTACTTATGCACCATAAATTGGAAAATTTGCCGTTGATAAATTGGAAAGTCGGTAAATTAGTAAAAATAAATAACATTTACATTCTCCATGAATAACTGAACTGATGAGTTCTTTCTTAAAGATGAACACGTCTGCATTGTAGTTAATGTATACCTTTATTTAGTTTCTAGGTTAAAATACAATCTTTTCTATTAAATTTACTTCTCTACGTAAATTTTCGGGAGAATTATTCTGGAAATTGCACTAAGTCTATGACATTTATATAATATTCACAAATTTCAGAAATAGTTTATTTTTTCTGCATTATGTATTTATTATGTACATCAACGACCATCTGTCTAAATTTAAAAAAGAAAATGTGGAATTATCTCATGTTTGTGCTACACTTCAGCTATAATTTTTTTTTCGTTTCGTCACTGTACTTTTTACTGGGAGAGATTTTAACATTTGTACATAGCAGACGTTAGTTGGAAGCACTCTGTCTTCAATCAACTTATAAATAGATTAAATTAAGGTTTTATCCTATATGAATGTGGAAATAGTGCCTACATTATAATGAGCAAAATTTGTAGATCATTCCAGTTTAACGGCATAAAAGAAGAAAGAAACTGTAATTAATTATTGTATTGTTCCTAAAAGTTCAGTAAGATAGGCCCTTTACCAAAATAAGCGAATTGAAAATGAGTTAATTTATTTTCAGGAAAGTTCTTCAGTTCAATGAACATTCTTCAGGTCAAGCTGTTTGTCTATGTGCACAAAAGTTTTCATAGTATTCGTTTATATGTGGTACATTAGCGTCACATCATTTTAAGTTCAAAATAATAATGATGCACGTACTTCAGCACGAGACATTCATAACGTAAACAAATAGTAAGTACTACAGCGTAAACAATTGTGTAAAGTGACGTAAACAGTGTAAACAATAGCAGAAGACAGCCACAGTTTGTCGAAGGAACCGAAGTTGCACCTGGTGTCAGAATCGGAGCGAATCGGAGGACCACACTCTTGAAGACCTATAAATATTGAAACAGCACCTCATTCTGTATCACTAGTCGCTGGATGCTCACCTCCTCTTCGATTAATCAATTCTCGACAAACTTGGGTAGGAACACGATCCTGCACACTCAATTATCTTAGTTTGGTTTCTTCCTTCCTAACCTAAGACTTTTACTTAGCTTTTCGAGGGGTGTTATCCTCCTTAAATGCACACTCCTTCGCCTGGTTTGGTGTGCTACCCAAATTCACCCAGCTACCGCTCGCTCGGAGTCAAGCAAACACCCGCCTCTGATATAGATTGGAATCGAGGCACCCTACTACACACTCACTCAGCTTGGAGTCTTGTGGCCCTACATCCTAGACCTCACACAATCCAAGGCGTTAAAATAAATATAATACATTAAATAATGTTATAACTTATCTCGTATACATTTGTAAACAAGGTCTCGACCCGGACTGTGATTTTATCAACCTTAACTTGTACACATTATGTAATAAAACTGGTTATGGGGAGAAAACACCAATCCCGTCTAAAAATATCTTTACCTAGAAGACACTAACACGACTAAAACCGAGGATAATTACGATAATATAAAATTAATTGTTGCAGTATGTGGTTTTCATGCTTAAGCAGATTGCCAATTATTTGGGTGAACGAAAGAAGTTGCTGTTTTACCTCCCCCATAAGATTCATACATAGAACAACCGTCTCAACAATATACTATTATCGATTACGTGATGAGAAGAAACAGAAGGGGAAAAAGGAAAGTACACTGCCAGATTACATCATCAAGTCAATTTTAACTTCTTATTTTCTTGTTTCCAGAAAATGATCAATAAAGACGGTACAAATAAGACATTTGTATGTAAACTCACCATAGGAAATCCATTGCATACCTTATCGTAAGTGTAGGATATGAGAACTGAACGAGGTTGGTAGAAATAAATATACATTTTTCTCACTTCATTTTCGGATTGGATACGTAGTGAATTCTATGTCGAGGCCTGAATGTCTTTCTTAATGTGATATTTTCCGGTACTGGTTAACATTCAGTTTGTTAAAGAACTAATTATTGCTGCAGCTTAATGTAATGATTGAAGATGTGTATCACATAAAATTAAAGAGCAGTTTGGCATATAGAGTTTATGCGTGTGCACACTTATGTTCGTAAACAGAAAAGATGAAAGGCGGGAAAAATATTGCACACATTTTGAGTACAGTGTAAAGTTTCCTGTATATTATCACTTTACATGTACAATTGACGTCAAATGAGGTTACATTGTTTGCCAAACATCAATCTTTTCTGAATTGTTTAAGAATTCTAGAGCGTGCTTTGATATATGACAGTGCATTATAAACAGTTTGGTCAGGGATCACCTCCATTTTCTGTTTTTTACAATCTTAATATCATTTAACACATGCTGATAAACTTCTCGCATGCCATATGCTGGGGTATAATGAGTCTGTAGAAAATAGTAATAAGGATAAATTGTTTTGATTTTGTGTTTTATATGTTTGCTATTTAATGACTCCACTTATTTAAAAAGGAATAAATAAAAACAAAGGAAATGAAAGTAAGGAGTATAAAAATACATAGAATAAAAATCAGATAAGTACCTGATCCTATCGTATCATATGTAATAATAAGGTACTGGACACTGCACATGTTTATTGCATCCTACCTGTCTAACCCATCGCTATCTAAAGGTTGATGTGTATTTTCATAAACCGGCGAAGTGTCCAATCATTGTCATGTTTGTGGCAATTGTGATGTTCAGATATACCATTGTTGGTTGTATTTACATTTTACCTGGCGAATATTTGGTAATTTACTTATTTATCGAACACAACATGTTAGTAAGCTAATTGTGGTGTTAAATATACACAAGCTACATTTTATACAAATACAAATAGGTGTAATATACATACTTGGAGCTGCATGATAAAATATTCTGCAATCAATATTCACTATTTTGTACAAGAATTTAATTCACTCATGTTTATGTTAAATATATCAATCTGAGGACATTTCTTAAGAATACAATAATATAATAAACACATTCTCCTAATAGGCGATATGTTCATTGCTTTAGTCCTTTGGGCCGAGAGGTAGAAGACAGTATTACGCAGTCGAGTTATTATATGCTGTACACACAGCCCTACTTCAGATAATAAGATTTCTGACTCGATCTTACTGTGCAAGAACTTGTGTAGTAAAGTTAAAAGAAAATGAACTCGTCTGTTTCCAAGAGATTGTAACCTGTACTTATTTATCAGGTCTAAGTACTTTCCAAAAGGATATATTCCAGTTTCAGTGTATGTTGAACATTGTACAAATTTAGACTATATGATTTCAATTTGCCCAAAGTTCTTTATGTGTATTACGAACCCACATTATTGCAGAGTATTCTAACTTTGGCCTGACATACGCTGTATTTAAAGTTTTTAAGATATAAATATTTTTGAAATCACTTACTAACCTCATTATATACCAGCGATTTCTGTAAGCTTCTTTATCAAGACGATTTATGTGTTTGTCGAATGTTCTTCCCAAACTAGGGCAAAACCGACACCAAAGCTATCAGTTGAAATATTTGTATGCGAAGTTTGTTTGTTGGATGAGCGGGAGAATTATTGAAAACTTTGGTAAATGTTATTTTTATAAAGACCTGTCTAGTAATTTCGGATTTCGGCCCGTCACAATTCTCCCTTTTGCCAAATCCACACCCATGCCCCAGCCGAGAATCGAACTGTGGACCTGCGAGTTGTTAGCCTACCGCCGTACACCGCACGGCTACGCGGCCGGTAAGAAGGTTAATTATTAAAGTATGATAGTATTTTTGACATAAGGTTTTCATTCACATTTTAAGCGTGTGATATAGAGGTTAAATATGTTATATATTGCAGAACCATAATCGCTAGTAAAACGAATTTTTGCTAGTAAAACAATATAAACAATATTGATCAGATTGTTTTGAGCAAGTTTCTTTATATCACAGGCATACCTTAAAGTTGTAAAGTTATTTACCTAAGCTGTGTTAAGAGTCAATTAAACCACTGCACGTGCAAAGGATTAGTTTAAAAAATTGACTTTTAAGTCATGAGAATATTGACTATAGGATACTACTGCTATGGTGCTTATTGAAGTGTTCTCACTTTTCGTCTGACCCTTGAGATTTGAGACTAATACTCTTTATCCAAAGTAGTATAAAGCTTATTCAAGCAATCTTTATTAAGTAGAGTATCTGAAATCGTCTCTTTCCCTTTCATTCTCGATCCCTTTCATTTATTAAATACTTATATTCCTTGTATACTAATAGTTCAAAACGGGTATTCTTTTATTTTTTCACAAAAGGATTAATTAATAGCTGCCATTTTTGAATTACAGCGCATACCAAAATTTGTTTTAGTATATGTTTATGAACTTGTTTTTCATAGGATTTTCAAGCAAAAACTTTTTCCATTAGTATCTGCTTGGCCATTTTACTACACTGAATGAAAAACCTAAAACGTAATTGAACTGGTCAAAAAGGTATCCCTACCTGGTTATCCAAATAGAAACAATTTTGTTTTTCAGGAGCTTTTTCACACTTAAAGGATTGAACATTAAAGTTGATTTCTTGTACACTATTACATATAAAAGTAAGCTGTAAGCGTATATTATATGAAGGCAGATATATACTTCCTTGATATAAAATGAATATTTGCAATGCAACATTTGTATTTTTGGGCATAGTGCAGGCCAGGAGTATCTTGGCACTTTTCTACTACGGGGATTGACAAGTCGCTAATTGTTTTTGCTACATAAAAACGTACTATGGGGATTGACAGGTCGTTAATTGTTCTTGTTACAAAAGAACGTACTACGGGGATGGACAGGTCGGTAGTTGTTTTAGCTACACAAAAACATGCCACGTAAGTTATTCATAAATAAATTTGAGACACGTGCCCCTTGAACTAAACCCTTACTCCTCACCCTTTTCTTCGCTGGGAACAGAAAAATATACTACCACTGAAGGCTTTTTCCCTTCTTGGTCGATTAAAATTTGGAGATCTACAGGCGCAAGGAAATTAATTTGTTTTGAGAAGAAAATAAAATAAGAGAAAGCAGGTTGAGGAATAAAAAAGCAAATTGGTTTTGAAAACGTTTTTGATACTTGAGATTAAAAAACATAAATTAATATTTCTTATGAGAAAACACGAAATACTTATTGGTAATGTTATTTAATATAGGTAAAGATAGTACCGTATATATGAGATTTGAATGCTTAATGATGACAATGATACATACATGTAAGAAACTTTAAGTAATTTTAAATATTAAGATGATATAGGAACATTATATTGGTAGTAATATTGTTTGATGTTGTTTGATTGTGAGAAATATAAACACTGATTTTGCATAATAAAATATGATATTGACGGAAATGGTACTGAAAAGCTTCCGAAAGAGTTGGTTAATTACAGAACGATAATAAACATGAGCAGAATCGTTGAATATAAGTTGGTATTGAGATATACAGAAATATAAACACTGATTTTCCATAACAAAATGTAATATTGACGGAAATTGTACTGAAAAGCTTTATAAAGCGTTGGTATATTGCACAAGTGTTGAATATAACTTGGTAGTGAGATATGCAGAAACTAAGACAAAAACAAAAAAATATTGTATTTAATAAAATTTAATTTGAATTTATGTGCGCAGAAAAGCTTCCGAAAGAGTTGTTAAATTATAGAAAGATAACAAACTTGAGCAGAATCGTTGAATATAAATTGGTATTGAGATATACAGAAACTGAGATAAAAGAACATGTGATCTTACGGAATAAAATGTTATTAGACTAAACTAGATTTGAAAATGTTCCGAAAGATTTCAGTAAATTTCAGAAAGTTTGGATTCAGGACATAAACCTCATGACGAAACGTGAATGTTGTATATACTGATTTTGAATCTAGGAAATGCACTTATTTTGGTTTCACCTTTGATTTTTTTTAAAACGTCGCCATTATATAAATAATTTGACGTAAATAAATTTATTTTACACATCGTTTGAGGTACTGAACTGAAATTTTATATGAAGACGTATTGCCATTATTAGATTGAACAAATATAAGAAAAGGTTTTATAAGTTGCAATTTTTAAACAAATATTACCGCCGAATTGACTTTTTGAGAGAATAGACAGCCTAATTGGGTAGGAATGGAAACACAAAGCTTGACAGAAACATACATTAGTACAAAATAATTGTAAACATATAAGAAAATGTTTCAAAAGTCGCCATCTTTAAACAAATATGGCCACCAAAATAATTTTTTGAGGAATACAGAACCTAAATGGCTAGGAATAGAAAGTTGAAACTTGGTACTAACGTTGATCAGTACACAATAATTACAAACATATGAGAAAATTGTTCAAATGCCGCCATTTTAAAACAAAAATGACCGCCGAAATTATTTTTTGAAGTAATACACAGTCTAAACGGATAGGAATAGAAACTTGAGATTTCGCAGAAACGTTGATCAGTACAAAAGAATTACAACATATGAGCATATTGTACAGAAGTCGCCATCTTAAAACAAATATGGCGGACGAAAGAACTATTTTCTATATCTTTTAAGATAGAAACATGAAATGTGGTATAAAGATATATTTTGACCAGTAGATTACGAAAATGTAAGAATTTCTTAGAAAAGTTGCCGTTTTTAAATAAACATGGAGGACCAAAAAATTATTTTGCACATCGTTTCAGATAGAAATTTTGAAAATTAGTATAAAGATGTATTTTGACGAGTAGATTACGAAAATGTAAGATTTGTTTTTGAAAAGTCCCCATCTTTAAATAAATATACTCGCCTAAAACCAATTTTTTTCATTTAAGCTAAGGAGCTGACATTTTATGTGTAGAAACGTTATCCGTAATAGATTAATAAAATATAACAAAAGTTTTGAAAAGTAGCCATTGATTGTGCTAGATAAAATATTTATTGAAAATATCTAAGGATGGATATTGCTGTCAACGCGAATGAATTAAAGAAATACATTAGTCATAGAACATTTATGGTATTTGGGTTGTGCAAACGTGCTTTAAAACATTTGTCTTTGACTTATATTTTATTGAACAACTAATGACGACGCACCACATTGTGATTAGTGAACAAATTCTATAAAGATGGTCAACAAAGGGACTCGAACCTAGGTGCTGATGAAAGTGTACATATTGGTAGTTTGTGAATGTTGTACTAAAAAGTTATTTGTGATTGTATAATAAGCATGATAGAACACAGGAAAATGGCATTGCCACTAACATGTTTGCCATGCTATAATGATAGTCTTATGGACACAGCTTAGCACAATTGCATTGACATTTGTAAGGAATCTAAGGTAGAAATTGTGTAGGGAAACTTTACTGTACTTGTAAGAAAATTTATGAAATATTTTTAGAGATGGATTTCGATAATATCATTACACAGTCAAAGCTTTTGTATATATATATATCATATTCAGCCGTTTTCTATCCACTACTGGATGAAGGCCTCCCCCTTTTCTTTCCACATATCTCGGTCTGCTGATATCCTCATACATGTAGCTCCAGAAAAACGTTTGATTTCATCTACCATCTTACATTTGGACGTCGTCTCGGTCGTTTCCTTTCTCTAGGAATACACAGTAGTACATTCTTCGTCCACCTTCCATCTGTTCGTCTAGCTATGTGACCCGGTCATTTCCACTTCAGCTTCTTCGCAGTCTCGATTACTTCCTCTACCTTTGTTTGTGCACGAATCCATTCATTTGTCTTCCTGTACCTCCTGGTTATTCCTAGCAGGCACCTCTCCATTGCTCTTTTTCAGTCGTTGATTCTCAATGTGATTCTCAATCTTTGAGTCCTTTGCGCATTTAATGTCCAAGTTTCGCAGCCGTACATCGTTACAGGTAAGACACAAGGATTATAAACTTTACGCTTCAGACACATTGGAAGTTTGTTTTTGAAAATAAAGTGTAGTTTTCCAAACGAACTCCACGCCATTTTACATCTTCTATTTATTTCATTAGTCAACTTTGCATTCGATGTATCAAGCTGGCCTAGGTAAACATACTCATCAACTATGCTTATTGTCTATCCGTTAATCTTCACTTCCTTCTTTGCAGCATGTTGGTTGTACATTACTTTTGTTTTACTTAAGTTCATTTTAAGTTTCTCGTTACTCAGTTCTTCCATTCTGGTTTGTAGTTCTTCTGCACTTGAGGCAAACAGGACTATATCATCAGCGAATCGTAGGTGATGAAGATATTCGCCATTAATTTTAATTCCAACTTCATCCCAGTTTAAATTCTGGAACACTCTCTCCAGGACCGCACAAAACAGCTTTGGAGAAATTGAATCTCCTTACCTTACCCCTTTTCCAACTTTAAATTTTTCACTGTCTTTATGTAGTCTAATGACAGAAGTGGCAGTAGAGTAAATGTTTCGGAGTAACTTGATGTATGCACTTTCGATGCCTTGATGTTCAAGTGATTTTTTTACTGCTGACACGTAGACCGAATCGAAAGCTTTTTAAAAATCTATGAATCCCATACATAGTGAAAGTTCATATTCATTAGTCCTTTCCATAACTTCATTCAATGTTTTATGTGGTCCATTGTGTTAAATCCACGACGGAATCCGGTTTGTTCCCTTCCCTGGTTAAAATCTAGGTCTCGTTCAATACGATTCAAAATAACTTTGATGAACATTTTGTATAGAATGGACAGTAAACTAATTCGTCTGTAGTTTTCGACGCGCTCTTTGTCTCCTTTCTTCTACAACAACATGATAACGGCAATGTTCCAACTTGAGGTTATTTCAATCTTATTCAGGCACATCAAGAATAATTTAGCAAGTTCGTATTTCATTTTCTCACCTCTCCATTTAAACATGTCTGCTGTGAGTCCATCTTCTCCTGGTGATTTTCTGTTCTTCATCCCTCGAAGTACTTTATCCACTTCTTCTTTCATTACGTCTGGGACTTCTACATCTTTTTCTTCTAAGTCTTCATTTCCTAGCTCTTAATCGGAGTAGTACAATTCTGTGTAGAAATTTTCAAATATGTTTATGATTTCTTCCTTATTTCGTGTTACGGTCCCGTCTGGTCTCTTAACTGCAATTATTTGCTTTTTCCCTATCATGAGCTGCTGTTTGGCTTTCTTCAAACTCTTGTTTTCCTCGATTGTATTTCTAACAAGATTTTCGTTATATCTTCGTACATCCTCTCTTATTTTCTTTCTTACGGTTTTATTTAGTTCTATGTACTAAATCCTCTTTATGCAATTTTCCTCTTCTTTCATTTCCCTTCTTTTCTTCATCAAGAGTTTAGTTTCTTCTGAGATTTTGCTCTCTTTTTTCTTTCTGGTACCTGCTATTTCCTTGGCTGTTTCTCTTATTATTTCAGTCAGTATTTTATTTCTGCTATCGGTGTCTTCTTCATCCTCTAACTCTTCCAAGGCGCTGAATCTGTTGCTTATTTCTATTTCGAATGTCTGTCTGTGTTTTCCAAGAATTTTCAGATCTAAAACTGACGTTTTTCATCTGATAAGCTTCTTTCTCTCTAGTCTAGTATTTAGTTTCAGCTTACATCTCACCATCCTATAATCACTCGAGATTTGAAACTGTTGAGAACAGACACGTCTTGCATAATATGTCTGTTGTTTGATAGAACGTAATCTATTTCGTTTTTGGTCCCATTTGGGCCTTTCCATGTCCACTTCCTCTGGGGCGTTTTCTTGAAAAATGAATTGGAAATGAACAGTCTGTTGGCTTCTGAGAATTCCACTAACTTCTCTCCTCTCTTGTTTCTTTTGCCAAGTCCAAAGTTTCCCACTTTCATGTCACTGATCTGCTTGGTTCCTACTTTCGCATTGAAAACTCCCATTATAATTTCGTAATGCGATTTGCTACTATCCAAAATCTTCGTATAGGCCTTCGACTTCCTCGTCCGGGCGCGAGGATGTTGAAGCATACACTTGTATAATTTCCATACTGTATCTCTTGTTAATCTTTATTATTACTACCCGTGCGATTCTATCTGAAATTCCTTCAATTTCTGTGATCGGTGACTTCAGGTCTTTACTAATTATGAAGCCAACGCCTGTCGCTTTTAGAGTTTCTGTTCCTTTGAATTAGAACGTGTCGCCTGACGGTAGTTCCAACTGTTCTTCATTCTTCCTCCACACTTCTGATAGTCCTATGATGTCCCACTTAATCCTCTTAAGCTCATTGTGCAGTTCTTCTAATTTGTCATATATATATATATATATATATATATATATGAGTACTTGGAGAAATTGCATGCACTTGTGTAGATAAAGCACCAGATTTGTTATTGTTTTACCTGGTGTCTTTAAGGAAATAAATGGGGGAGAAGTACTTTTATGTAGTGGTTAAATAATGTGTAAACTGTATAGGTAATAACAGTCCCGTGAGAAATCATGATGTTACGAATATGATTTTTAAGGCGAAAAGTGTGGCGAATTTAAATGAAGTGACTTAGATGAAAGAAATAGAAGGTTTAGAGATGTAAGTTGCGCAGAAGTGTTTTAAAATGATTGTGGTTGGGAACAAAAATATTGTATAAGCCTTATGATTGTTTGTGTTGTTTTAAAGTTAGTGTGTATAGAATCTTTGTTGGTGGTGTTGGTCTATAGTTTGGAAGAAATGACATAAACAGTTTATGATTGAAAAGACTGTAGTAGGATTTTGGTATGCAGTATTGCGTGTATTTAATTGAAGAAATTAAGTAAGTTGAACAGTGTTGTGTTTTGGTGATGATAGGAAAATTTGTTCATTTATAATGGATTTGTGGGGAGAAGAAGATATTTTTTCCAGTGACACCTTTTTAGATGTAGTGAAGGAAGTAGAACTTTTTGCTGAAACTTTATCAAATATTGAAAACCGGTCGCAGAGTCCCTCTATGCTTATGAAAAATAATGTGACTATGAAAAACACTTTAAATGTTGTGCCCTTAAAGAACAGTGTACATTTCTTATCGAAAAGTGAATTTGCTGAAATGGATATATGATGAAAGGCTAGCCAGTCTATCAATAGTAAAGCTAAGTGTAACCAAAATGTACTCCCAATGTGTAAATACAGACACAAAACTTGGAACGGAGGTTCCCTGTTTTTCAAGAATCAAATGAGGTGAAAAGTGAATTCGGTGAAAAGGATGTAGAAGAAAGACCAGACAGTCCATGCCTATTAAAGCCAAGTATTACCAGTATGTTCCCCCTGTATGTAAATACAGACACAAAACCTGGAACGGAGGTCTCTTGTTCCTCAACAACATATATGGAAATAGACATGTTACCAAAACAGAAGAAGGTGGAAAGAGAGTGAATCAATGGAAGTGGATACGATAGTTAAAAGTGGAGAGGTCGTGTGCAAAATGCAAATTAATGATGATATGAAGCAAGACATAAATATTCTTAGTAAGTTAGCAGAACAACAAAGAGAATGTGATGAAATGAACAGTGGACGTGATAGGAAAGAAAAAAGTGAAAGAAAAGCAATATGTGCATGTGAACGAAATATAATTGAGGAAAGTTGTATATTTGAAGCCGTGGAAACTGCAAATTATGTTCGGTTTCCGTTAATTTATGGTGGATGTGTACAACCAGAAGGTAATCAATTTGATCATGCCTACACGGGATATGGCTGGAACGAATTAAATCGTGAACATTTGCTTAATGATCGAATGTGGTATATTTGAACCTATTAATTTTAAGGCTTTATATAATGCGTATGAAGTGAAACATGATAATTACAAAGACTATACAATTTATATATTTGAAATGGGAGTACATTTCTTAGTCCCCGACTCAGAACTTCAAATATTCATTTTATATCAAGGAAGTATATATCTGCCTTCATATAACATACGATTACAGCTTACTCTTACATGTAATAGTTTACAAGAAATCAACTTTAATTTTCAATCCTTTCCGGGTGAGAAACCCCCTGAAAACCGAAATTGTTTCTATTTGGATAACCAGGTGGCGATATCTTTTTGACCAGTTCGATTAAATTTTAGATTTTTCATTCAGTGTAGTAAAATGGCCAAGCAGATATTAATGAAAAAAGGGGTTTTGCTAGAAAATCCTATGAAAAACAAGTTCATAAACATATAATAAAACAAATTTTGGTATGTGCTGTAATTCAAAAATGGCAGCTATTAATTAATCGGTTTGTGAGAAAATAAAAGAATACCCGTTTTGAACTATTAGTATACAAGGAATATAAGTATTTAATAAATGAAAGGGAAAGAGACGAATTTATATACTCTACTTAATAAACCTTGCTTGAATAAACGTTATACTACTTTGGATAAAGAAATAAAAAAGTTAAAAGGAACACTAGTGTTTAAACAAAGAAAAGAGGATTTAAAATGAATAAAGAATATATTTATGAATCGCGAAATAAAAGCGTGGGTTCTCTTGCTTTCCTTATCAAGAGCAAACACGCTGTTATTTTCCGATTCATATATTTTTTTTAATTTTAAGTCGATTTTTTTTGTTTAAAATAGCGTATTTTTATTTTATTTTTAATATCCATTTTTATTTATTTTATTTATTATTCTTTTCGGGTTATTTGTGTGTTCATTCTTTTTCTCCTGTTTCTATTTTGTGGCCGAAATCCTAAAGTATTCCGTAACTAGCCAAACCAAGCCGCGGTGAAGGCTAGTATTTATTTTACGATAAAGAAGTATGTAATAATAAAATATTAAAATGTTTTAAAACATTATACGCATATATAATATATTAAAGTAACAATGGAAAATTATATTGTCACCCGACTTACGTTGCTGTCCAAAATTTCATCATTGTATGACGTTTTGAAATGAGTTAAATTAACGTTGCAAAATTTGAACCATAGATGAAACATGATTACAGAGAAAGTTAATAAAACGCAGTATGATACTCGTTGGTATTTGTAATCGTGCCTAAGTCAATATGAGGCCCACCGCGACAAACAATTTGAAATTAAGGTGTACTATAAATATCATGACTAGGTTGTTCATGGCAGAACATATAATATTATAATACCATAACATATAATGACAAATCATATCTCACAAGTCAAACTATTTCAAGTGAACACTAAGATATAGAAGAAATAAAAAACTGAGTTTGTGAGTAAAATGTTAGGTGCCATTCGCCAGTGATTGAAAAGAAATTGGCGGAAAATGTTCTGAATAGATAGGTTTTGGTACTCTACTTATGAATATCTGGAGCTTGTTTACACTCAAATGCTGCGCACTACGGTGACAGGCAGTTAAATAACACTTATAGTTACACGTTGTCATACTCATAATCACCAGAAACCCGTCCGGGTACAAGTGTAGAATTGGGTAGAACCCGCAGAATGTCACAACGAATGCTAATAAGCAAGCGTACAGATGAGGCACAAAAAGTTATAATTTTACCCCGGCATCATGATTAGAATGTCATTATATGTGTGAGTGCTAATGTTGGCAACCCAAGCGAAACTGGTTTGGGAGATATTAATGATGCAATAATCAGATTCTTGTTAGTGGATAGTGTTATAAAAGTTTTGAAATAAAATTATACATTCAAATTGCTGAAAGAAATAGAAAGCAAATACATAGTAATGGATACTGGGTGGAAAAATACCCATTTGGAGGGTGTACTCTTCATGGGGGGTGTATTATTCATCTTGAAGTCCGCCATATTGTATCTCGATTGATTTTTTAAAATGGAAATGGGTCGTGTAATATACCATTTTGGACTAAAAATTTACGAGAAATACGTTACGAGAATTTTTTGCGTTAAATTTAATATTGTGATAGATACGAGTACGTGACGCTAGCATGGGGTAATGATACAGTAGCCTGAAAACACTTATTTTGCCTTGAGATAACAGCCGAAAAGAGAAACAATTACGTACAAATCTATATCGATAGGGCAATATAGACAGAAAAAATTGGTATTCATTTAAGTTCCATTTCCGTCGTTATTTCAAGGCGAAAGATGTGTATTCAGACTACTGCATCATTACCCCATTCAAGCGTTACATACTCGTTTCTCACACAATATTATATTTAGGGCAAAACTAACTTCAGAAACGTATTTCCCGCAGAATTGTTGCCCACAATGAAGCACACGACTTACATGCATTTAAGAAAATCAATCAATATTCAATATGGGGAACTTCAAGATGGCTGCTATGAAGTATATACCCTGTAGCACCCTCCACCCAGTACAGACTGCTTTGTATATGCTTTCCATTTCTTTCAACAATTTAAATGCATAATGATATTTGAACACTTTTATATCACTCTGCATAGACAAGAATTCCAGTATTCTTTACCGGCATGGGCGTAAGACAGTGTTGAATATCACCCATAAAATCTAGTTTTTGTTTTCTTATCTGATTATTTTATCATTAATATCTCCCAAACCAATCGAGCTCGGGTTGTTAAAATTTCCATGCACAAATCCATTTTGTCACACAGGATTACAGTTATGCCAAAATTGACTTCGCCATTCGGTTTCTTGGAACATTCAAGCACAGATTGATATATTCCACGACCCAATTACAATATAAAAATTCTGAAGCATAGGCAAGATGGCCACTTTCAAGATGGTAGTCATTGTAGTCACACCCTACGGCATGCATTGTTTGCTGTCCAATATCCTTTAATAGATATTTGCTTTCCATATAAGTAAAGATTTATAAAAGGAAAGTCGTTTACCGTACTCTGTTTTGGATTTACTTGGTCTCTACGTTCCATCTTCCTTGGCTTCCCCTGTCGTTATTTGTTGACGGCAGCACCTATAATTTTGACTGTGAAGGTTTACCTAGGCACTGTACATCCATACGATTTTTCATCAAAATCGGTCTCTGATACCTGACGACTGTCCCTTGTCAGTGAATGCATCAATTGTACTTGCTAGTAGAAGATTTATATCTAATTTATGTTAATTTGAGTAAATAATTTGAATATTGTTCGTATGTAATTTAATCTGAAACTTATACTACCACACACACACACACACACACACGGAATATAACAATATACATAATCTGGTGGTAGAGAATTTGTATTGTGATATATCCTTTTAAAAATGTTGGAAGAGTGAATAATTGGTGTATTTTAATACTTTGATCTGGTTACATAAACATGTAAGTCGATTATTCACTTTGCCATATTTGTAAGAAATCAAAAAAGCTAACAATACTATAGCTGAGAAGAGTTAATCGTACACAGATAGGGCCTTCTGCTTATAACACAGAAAGTAGCAGGAAGAGAAATCAAATCCGTGACTCGTATATTACAGTTGTGGCTAAGGTAAGCCTCTCACACTTCCAAGTTTCTTCTTAAGCTTATTAAATAATAGATAATTCCGCTTTTGAGGTGGAATATTAGATTATAGTTTTACAGAAATACTTATACCCGTTTGAGCCTTAAACAACAGGTGCAAAACTTTATTTTGACTTGATATTAAGAACATAAAAAGGAAGGAAGGGTAAAATGCCATGGTGGACACAGTTGTCACTCTGGACAAAGTGATCACAAGGTGTTTCCTTCCCTTACTGCGCTGCTATATAACATATTCATCTAAATTATCCAATACAACGACTTTAGTGAACCGGAAGCAGCTGAAGTGGCTATGATAGTTTAGAAAGTTATTGAATTTTAGTTTTTCGTCATTTATGACTAAAGATGACCATTATTTATTGATAAAAATATATGTATAGACAAATAGTTGGATCTATTAACTTCCCCACCCCACAAAATTTTAGACACAAAATAGGCTATCATTTTGCACCCGTTTTGCGCCATTTTGCACCCAAGTTTCGCCTTTTGCACCGCTGCAGTTAAATAGTTAGCACATATGTTTTGGAACCACAAATTAGTGGTGTCCCGTTCATTAATTTTTAAATAAGATAGTGTACCAGTCTGCAATCATTTTGCACCGTTTTCCAGCTCAACAGTTAAAAGGTTAATAGCTCTTATATCGTGGGGAACCGAGTTAGTGGTAGTAGACCTCTACACTAAAATTTCAAAAAGTTTACAATTTCACACATTTCAGTAGAGGTAAGCGCGCACTGTTGATTAAAGTTTTGAGAGAACCAAAAATCACTTGATTAAAAATCGCTAAAATTATTGGGTTCCCGCACTAGGAGAATTAAATTGCTCAGCATTCAAATGGATTTCAAGTAAAAGGCTGCAAGTTATACCCTGATTTTGCAAAAAATATTTGTAAACCTTGTAGTTAGGACCATTTAGGAACTAATGGCTTAGGTCCTTTTGATTCCACTAGATGTTAAGTTTCTAAAATCCACAAACATCCATACTCCAGCGGAAATTCATGTCCAGAACCTTGGAGGTGTTGTTCTTAAGCCAGAGACCACACAACTGCCGCAGTCGGCTGCTCTTCTTTTCACGTGAACGAGAAAACTAATAATAATAAAAATAGTCATTGGATTCATCAAATTGAAAGCCAGACACCTTTAAAAGGACAATTTTATAAACTAGTTGCATCTTTGTATTTGAATTTAATAGTGGCCTTCTGGCATCTTTATCTCAGGCCGAGATAGGTTACGCAGAGTTTGGGGAGGATATCAGACAGGATCTTACTTAAAGTACCTTCCCCAACATTCGCCTGGTGAAAACGAGGGAACCCTTGGAAAACATGTCAGAGCTGTCGGCCGTAACGTTTGAAACAGTTCGTCTACCTTTACCAATCAGAAGTCCGCGCCGTTACTACCTGGACCACTGGGGTTGAGTCTTTGCATCTTTGAAAGAAGATAAAAAGTTCTAATATTTCAGAGTAAGCATCGAGAGAAAGATTTTATAACTTGTTTTTCGCTCTTGGACATAGCAAAACGCACCAAAAATACTATATTTTTGACTGGATCCATACCACCACAAAGAACATTAGCTGTAACATTAAAACACTAAAACGATAATGGCCAACCTACGGTCCGCGGGCCAAATTAAGAATGCAAATTTTGCCTGTATGGCCCGCCCCATGTATTGCATTTGTTTACCGTAAACACGTGGAAAGAAGGTTTAATTTTCTTTCTCCACTTTAATATTTACATGAAACAACAATGTTGTTTTTTACCATACGAACATACTCTCACTCAAGTTTCAAGTGTTGCTGCGTTGGCATTGCCAGTCCTGACCCTATTGGAGATTTTGTAAGTCTACGGGGACATTAGTATAACTTGTTCGCATTCTTCCTTTGTTCTGTAAAATTACGTTAATACCATATATCCACTCATAAATGAGTATTTGCACTAATGCATATGAAATATCTTTCGAGAACGAGATATAAAGCGTCTAAACCTGAGCAAACATTACAAATCTGTCTCAGGCTGCCCCGTTTGACGGTATGCCTAAATAGATTTCTCCTTTACATAATCCCTCCCTAAAACACTTTGCTTTGCTTCTATTTAGAGCCGTACTTGTTCATGTTTACGGCTGCCACTCATTAATCACCTTATAGACAACTGCTGCAGTATTGGCTGTTCTGTTCTTGCATTTGGAGATCCTTATGGGTGCAAACAGAACACTAAAGTTGACTTTACATATTAAAGACATGCTGTAACAAATAACTTTCCCACATGAACTACAACAAAGAAAAAGATAAATTGAATCAAGACGCGGCACGGCAAACGAACTTAGTTCCATTACTCTACCAGGCATCTGCGCCGAAAACCGAGATTCCAACATAAAACATTTCGAAAATATTTTGCTGAGAGGTTTTAGACTTCAAGTACAGAGCTGAAAACAGGTCACTTTTTGCCCGAGCATAGGTGACCCTGTTCAAAACTTGACAGGAATGGGCCCGATTGACCCGGTGAACTGAATGTTCCGCTCTTTGAAATATAATTAACTAGATAACATCTCCGGTCCTGGTCACTTCTGAAAGAAACTGTTTAATAGGAAGGAAATAATGAAAATCTACTTTATGCTTCATCCTCCGGATTACCGTGTCTAAATCGGGTCACTGTGTTAGCCCGGATGCGAATCAAAACCCGGCCCAAAACATGACCCGAATGACACGATTACCCCGGTGGCCTGTTTAAGCTCTATTTAAGTATCGCTAACGGGGAATCTAAAGACTGAGCAGCTAAAATGTACATTTTAAATGTGAGTTTGGATCTCTTTAATAGAGACTCAATCTCAACCAATGGTGAATTTTCTGGATACAGAGGGTAGATAGTGTCTACACAAATTTTAATAAATAAATTTAATTACTTTTTTATTCACTGCTATGGTTTAATTTTGACTTTCATCACTGAAATATAAGCTATTTATTCGCTTATGTAACATACAGCTTATAATGTAGAAAATAAAAAAAAGTTTGTAATTCATGTTATATTCTAAAACATTGAAAAGTACTAATAACGCTTCTATTAGCTCCAAAATGTCTGCTTGTTTTCTTTCACCTTGCACTCTATAGCGCCCTAAAGCAACAACAGACAGCACAGGTGACAGAGATTCGGACAGGGAGATAGATAGTCCTCAATATGTTTTGCTTCGGTAGCTTGACACGTGACTTGTGCTCACGACCGTATTGGTTATACTGAAGGTTTATGAAGACCCTTTGCTTGCTGTCATGCGCTTTGATATAAGACATGCCTCTCCTCATACAGCACATGTATAAGTTCTTTGCAGGTAATGAATTAAAACGTTGTACGAAAGCGTATTTTTCTACACGAGAAATGAATAGAAATTAAAAATATTTATCCCTGTAGACATTTTCTTGAGTGTTGGGTTGTCGGAAACGATATCTAATGACATGGAGAACGCTTATTCTATTTTCTCAAAATAATAATAATAATTGTAGAAGATAGAGAATTCCATTATTCTACTTGAGATTTATATATGGAAAGCGGATTGATCCTTGATGAGTGACTCTTGTATTTTGTGAAGCTAATTTGGAAATCTTATAACTAATTCTAATATAATTTATATCTTTGAATGTCTTGGACATCTCAAAGATTAATCTAGCTAATGAAAATAATAACTTCCCTATTCATGAAGCAGGGTTCAGCAGTTATTCAATAATTTTAAGAAAATATATGACTCTATCAAAAGGGAAATTTATACAATATCTAGGTACAATTTGGAATTCTGAAAAAGCTTATTCAACTACT
Organism: Lepisma saccharinum; assembly: GCA_022664845.1. Lineage (NCBI taxonomy): Eukaryota > Metazoa > Arthropoda > Insecta > Zygentoma > Lepismatidae > Lepisma > Lepisma saccharinum. The sequence continues at coordinate 31,882 of JAGDQP010012464.1, forward strand.
GAGGATGTGTCACAGCGACCCCACAAAAAGAGTACGGAAAGGTAATAATATGCATCATTTCGAGATTCTCAACGGATTGTAATATGGTGATGCCTTGTCACAACCATTGTTTAATTACGTTAGAATATGCGATTCAGAAAATAAACGAGGACAAAAAGGGACTAACATTGAATGACTTGGATCAACTGCTCGTATACGCGGATGATGTAGGTTTAATAGGGAACGATATTCCCCCACAACAAAGTAACATCGATGTATTAGTAGAAACGTGCTATGAGATTGATCTACAGGTAAACATAGATAAATCAAAATACATGATAACAAGCCGAAACACAGCGAACGAAGGAAATAAAAACATAATAATTAGGGATGAGGTGATAGAGAAAAAAAAAATCTTGGGACCATACGTAACAAGCAAAATTGAGGTCACGGAAGGAATAATAAGTCATTTATAGAAGTCAACTTTCAATTGGGACTGGCCTGTGATTGGTGGAGAGAGAATCCGAAAATAAAGTTGTAATTTGAACTGTTCCGTGATTAGTGGATATAAGTGAATAGTAGATTATGTAAACTGTTACGTCACTCCGTTATGGTTTTTGTTTTAGTAAAGTTCATTATTATAGGTAGAGATCTCAGACTAGAATATAAACTCGGACATAATACCTGTCATTTTATGTACCATTCAGATTTAGTTATCTAACGTTTTATACTTGAAAATATGTGGCCTTCCGGCACCTCTGTCTCAGGTCCAAAATGTTCTTTTTCGCGATGCTAAACCACTTTACATTACTAAAAAGGTTTCATAAAATTGAGACGAAGTCCATATCTGTGCACCGAAAAATAATGTTCTTGGATACATCAACATTTTCATTTAATTTAAAATGAGAATGGAATGGAAATTAAAGAATGAAATGCTAGAATGGAAATTAACTCACTGGTTTTATTTCCAAACTTGCGTTCTCATTTAAAATGAGATAAAAATGTTGATATCACATTTCTAACAAAATTGTTTCTCGATGCACAGATAAAAACCTATTTGTCAGTTTTAAGAAACTGATCTTTACCGTTTACAGAAATGGCTCTATTGTTTATCACTTCTACAGGTAGGTCTATCATTTCTATATGCCAATACATGAAACCCGGTGCAAACAATAGAAGCTGAAAAGTATCTGCCAAATTCAGTTTAAGAATTTTTTTGCTCTACGGGCTTCGAAATTTAAGAGATCGAAAACACAGCTTAAAAAGGTTCATGTGTGGTCCCTTGCCTTTGCTCTTAATTCCCCATTTGTTTGCATTTATTGCCTTGTTTCCTGTTAGTAGCTACTTCTTTTCCCACATCACAATTCGAACCATTTCAAGCTGTCCGGCCGAGACAATCTGTCTCAATATAAGAAAACATTAAATACGTACTGCATAGCGGCCAAGTCTTTTGGTGCTTTTCTGAGGATAATATCAACAAACGTTCATGTGGGGTAAAGTGAAGTTTACGGTAGCGACGAAATATAAAAATTATAGTATAGTTTATAGTGTTCAACGTGTGTAAAAGTGTTGAAACTTAAAGTTTTGATCCAAGCAAAGTTTTGAGCCAAGAACTTGTCATATGCGAGTGAAAGGGTCTTGCAATTATTAGGTTCCTCCGCGTTAAGAGCGGGGACATAAAATATTGAACGTCATGAGCATCGCGCATAATAAAACAATAATCTAACCTAGATTCACTCGATCGCCATTGTGTCAGTGAATTTTGTGGCATTCATAACATGAAATGACGCAATTTGTAGTTCTCTACATGTCGCCATGTTTGTATGTGTTGGATCAATGGTGGGCGTATTAATATAAATAATAATAATTATTATTATTGTGACTTCCGAAGCCAAATACTTAAGTAGACAGTTTCATGGATTTCACCCGTGCAAGTTCTGCTATGGAAATAAAATGAATTTTAAAACCCCTGCCTCCAGTTGCAAGAGACTCCACCTCTTTCAGGCATATCTTATCTGTCTACTGTAGAAAAATGAAGGTTTCAAACAATATATTCTTAGAAACAAAAATGTATACTTAATAATCCCTGACTTTACCACGTGTTTGAAACTTTCCATGAAACTTGTTCTTTTTTCAGTCCCTTCTACTTGTAAGCTGAATTCCCTGACTTTTCAAAGTTTTTCAGTTCACTGGGAATCGGTGCTTGCCAGCTACTAATTCAGGATGCTGTAGTATAAGATTTTAATGGAATCTCAACATTTTAATGCATTATAAAGAACATTTCGATGCAGAGTTAGTTTCTACTTTGTCACTATTATGAACGCCGTATAATTAAGTAAGGATTGTTTACTGTCTGGGTCTTATTTGTAACTACGATTTCTAAAATGTATGAATTTCCTGTTGGGAACATCACAATTGAAGACCTGAATTGCAAAAGGTCCCAAGTACCCTTTTGTTTTTCCTATTTGCATTTTTTTCTGTTCATCGGTATCTATATTTCAATGGTTATCCACTTGCATAATTACATCCTAATCATACTGCAGAAACCTTTTTAATACAAATTAATTTCAGCTGAATAGAGGACTGGTTTTTGTTCCTGCTTTAAAAATTACTGCTGTGAACTTGGGATGTTTTGCAGTTTAGGTCTTCAAATAGAATTGGGCGTAAATTCCTTCATTTTCTGTTCTTCATTGTCCCAATGTAAATGATAGATTATGAATTATGCGATGTTTAAAATTGTACCAATTTCCATACACCGTAAGGAACACCATGACATATATGACAGTTAAGAAAAATATAAGTTTACTAAATATATTTTATTCCAAGTATAAATTGTAATAGACAATCAAAATTGTAAATTGCTATATGAGAATTGTATCCATTCGACGAAATATGTAACGGTGGCAGGAGTATTTTGCTTGATTCCACTAAGCTCGAATGAAACGTTTATCACACCTGGAGCTAAATATCTTCGTAAAGGCCATTCGTTTTTTCATAATTAGCACGGCTTTTCCAATCGCAAAGTAAGCAGTAATACTTTGTATAACCCTGCTGGAGACAAAGTTACAATGCCGAACAATTTCAAATCACCACATATATTCCATTTATGTGGTGCATCAGGGAAGCCTATGTCTTCCCAACAAGAACTAATGAAACAAAACGAAGGCCATTTTCGTATACAGCTACATGGAATTACTACAAAAATATGAATCTACCAAGATACATTTTGGTTGTTAAACAGTGTAAGTAATAAATAATGTATGTCCTTCATGGCATATTTATTTGAGATCCCGTTACAATTTGAAAAATATGTAGACCTATTATATCTTTCTAAATACCAGTTTGCTATTTCTTATCTACTAGGCCTACCTTACTTAAAGAAAAGTATTCTTTACATTTCAAAGCATTTAGAGTGTCTCTAACTTTGTTAACTAGATAGAACCTTTCGGTGTAAAGATTAAAATTTTTACACAAATATATCTTAATGTTCCCTTTAGTTTTGATTTGGTAGAGTCAAAGATATACGGGATTGGTTTTCAGCCCTCAACCCTTTATTTACATACAAGAACAAACTTAATAAAATTACCGTCCCGAAGAACACAGTTTACAGTTATCTGAGTATAAATGATTAAAGATGTCTTATTAAAGAATGATCAGTCT
>JAGDQP010012465.1:4663-50025 GCA_022664845.1 Lepisma saccharinum
GTTTATATTTCTGCATATCTCAATACCAACTTATATTCAACATTTGTACAATTTACCAGCGCTTTCGGGAGCTTTTCTATGCAAATTTAGTCAAATTACATTTTATTCGGTACACTAAGTTCTTGTTTCTGTGTCAGTTCTTGTATATGTTAATATCAACCTACATTCAATGATTCTTTTGTATTCGTTACCTTTCTATAATTTATTAACTCTTTCGGAAGCTTTTCTATGCAAATTCAGTCAAATTACATTTTATTATGCAAAATCAGTGTTTATATTTCTACATATCTCAATACCAACTTATATTCAATGATTCTTTTGTATTCGTTACCTTTCTATAATTTATCAACTCTTTCGGAAGCTTTTCTATGCAAATTCAGTCAAATTACATTTTAATACGCAAAATCTGTGTTTATAATTCTTTCAATCAAGCATCAACCCTAAGTAAAATTGTATCAAACAATGTTACTGCCAATACAATGTTCCTAGATCTTCTTAAAATTCACAAGTACTTGAAATATCTTACATTCATGTCTCGTTGTTGATAATAATAATTTTATTTCTTATTTCGTTTTCAAAAAAATCATTCCCACCCTTTCTGCTTTTTTTCCTTCTTCTTCAACTAAATTAATTTCTTTCCGCCTGTAGGTATCTCGTCGAAGACAACCCTTTTTTTTTCTCAAAACTAATTAATTTGTTGTTCTTCTTCTTCCGACAAGATGAAACAAGCCTTCAAGGGGAGTACGATTCTCTGTTCCAAGCCGGGGAAAGGGGTAAGACGCAAGAGTTGTGAGTAACAAAAAATGTATAATTATTTTCTGAATAAATCAATACAATGCAGGAGCAAGGCAACAGCGAAAGTCTCATTCAAAAATACGTGTCTCAACTTGTTTTCTAGTTTCATTCAAGAGGGAGTGTCTCAAATAGCCACCTGACAATCCACGGAGTACATTTGTCGGGTAACAGTCGGAGTCTCATGCAACAAACACGTGTTTAATTAATACGTAATTAAATCATGGAGTAGCAGGCTAGGTGTATACTACTATCCATCCGGTTAAAGTAAAAGAAAACAGATGAAGTGATTGAGGAAGTGGGCATAAGATTCTGGATTCTTTCACCTCTCCATTATAATGAATTTCCTTTCATTTTTATTCTCATTACATTGAGGACCTTCAACTAGAAAGAAACTGAAAATTATTTTTCTCCCAATCAAAATGCTGTGCGGTCTGATGGCGAAATTCGCTGAATCATTGGGAATAAGACCAGGTTAGAATCCTGGTTATCTTGACAAATTGCCTCAGTGGCACCAGGTATCGGATTGTGTCTGTACTAGACCCCCAGCCGCTAATATTTTGGAATAAGCTGTACAGTATATCTGGGGTAAGCTTGCTGTTACATTCTTTGCAACCTATTGACGAAACTTTCAACTTTCTTAAATAGCAATATGGGTTAAATACATTATTTAAAAGGTAATTTGATTCTATGATATTTTTTCACAGGAGAACGGTGTGTATGGTAAACGTTGAGATTTTCTGATAGCACAGAAAAATTGACAGCCCTATTTACCGGGGCTCGAACCCAGATTTCACAGCTTCCGGTTGGGTATGTTGTCCATCAGATACGAAATAACTAGTAAATGGTAGGGTGATGTTTAGTGTTATAAATAAAAATTAAAGTTCGTTTTTTTTCTTCTAAAATTTCCGTATTTTTAGAAAAACACATGAGCGTTCGTTATGTTTTCTGAATTAAGTTTATTTTTTTCACGGCAGCAATTTGTAATATTGCCAAAGTCTCTTTAAGCAAGGTTATTAAGAAGAAATTCAACATAAATTAAACCTTAGATTAGACATAGCTTTTGGTATATGTGAGATATTCCGGGTTGCCCAGTTCTCAGTGTTGCCAACCCTTTTGATTTTTTTTTCCATACCGTATCTGCCGAAAATTTAGCTTAAACATCATTCAACACAATATAAGTAAATTTTTTGTGCCATCGACCTAAAGCATTACAGTTGTCAGTGTTCCTAGCCTATTTTAAAATTCAACTTATAGAAATGTCTTTATTAATACAAATCTATACATGGGCATTGATTTACACTAAATTTGACATACATGTTCATTAGGTGCCTGTCACTAGAAAGAATAAAGCTGATGAAAGAAAACTTTTCAGGAGACAAAGATGTTAGAAACGCGGAAAGAGTTTGTATGTTAGCTCTCGACTTTCGTCTTCCTCCAATACAATCCTTCAGCAAACTAATAACTAACCTGATTGTTGGACACTAGATTAGGAAAATGAATTCTGCCAAAAAAAAAAAAAATGACTGGCACTTTAAGCGGGCAAACAGGGAAATGAGGTATTACAGCGAAACACGACAGATACAATTAACGTCGCTGCGAAAAAGAAAAATGGACCATAAAGAAACTTCGTGTCATAAAGCTGCAGTAAAAATACTTGCGGAAGCCTAAAAAGAACCACTTGTAACTGTATGTGCTAAGTCATTGTCTCGTGAAAAAGACATCACAGCTAGGGTATTTATCGCTGCATACAAGGTAGCAAAAAGAACCAATCTTTTAATAATTTCGAGAATGAAATAAATCTGCAAGAACTTAATAGTGTTGACATGGGTCATATCTTGCATTCCACTAATTCGTGCATTAATATTGTGAATCACATAGGAACGGAAATAAATGCTTTAGTAACAAAAATTGTAAGTTCCGAAAAGTAAAATATCGTTAGTCATTGATGATATGAAGCATCTATAATTTAAACATCTATAATTTAAGGCAAAAATATACTTTAATTATCTATGTTCGTGCACATATTCCTGAACTTGACCTTTTGGCACCAGTAAATTTATTTATTGCTTTGATTGAGTTGGACAATATCACAGCAGTAGGTATATTCAATGCACTTCTGCAATATCTTCATTCAATTGGCTTGTAAGAAGAATACCTGAGTAAGTATTTAGTGTCGATTACCAGTGATGGTGCGGCAGTGATGTTAAGGGCTCGTGGAGGCGTTCAGAACTTACTCAAAGATAAGTTTCTCCCTATAATGGCATGGCAGTGCAGTTTAAATTTAAAAAACGTGCATATATTTTCTTTCCACTCCAGCATTCTCAAATGTGAATTTAGCAGAATTTGGAACCAACTTAGTGCCTGCCTTGTGTTATGAACAATGTCTTATAGATAAAGACATAACATGGCTGTGGAAATTCACGGTGGTGGCAATACAAACTTAATTTGAAAATATTATACAATTTCCCTGAAATCTCATGCATGCAGTTTACTAAGGTCACTGAGTTCGAATTTAAAGTAAAAAACTTTGAATCCTGAAATACAAAATGACGGCAACCCGAAACACTTTAAAATATCATTCAATGGTCCTGAAATTTCATACCTGAGATTTTCATAACTGACTGACTTTGATTCCAAAATTAAAAAAAAAAAAATGAATTTCGAAATCCAAAATGGCCGTAACCAATAACTTTTTCAGTTTGAAAAAGACATAAAATATTTATCAAATTTTTGTTAACCAATGGCGGCTGCCCAAAAAAGTTTCATTTAAAAAAAATGTTTAAAACTAAAGAAAATAATAAATAAAACGCATAATGAAACGATTTTCAAGTATACTTGCTTGTTACAATTGTTCTGAATAGGAAAACATAATTTTGTTACCTGAGAACTAGACAACCCTAAGCTCAGCCTCTATAGAATAGAAGGGGGTCCTTATGATCCATAATCCTAAGCACACTATCGCAAATTCCATTACTCAGTTTGTTAAACAGAATATAATGTTTGTGTTTCTTCAGGTGCTTTTACCTTTTATAAATGGACTTAGAACTGCGTAGTTCCTCGGTAACAAAATTGTGTTTGCACTTTTCAGTACAATTTTAAAAAGCAAGTATGTTTGTAAAGTTTTTCTTTAATGCTTATTCAATTCATTCCTAGTAACTATACCTGGGGGTTGTAAGGTGTGCACCAAATATTGTACCTTTATAAGTCTTCACAGAGAAAATAGCTTCTTCTTGCCACAGAAAAGAGTTTATAAGTTTGTTTGGTTATGCTCCACAGATAATGGAACAGCATTTATCTTTGGTGGACGAATACGCTGATAGTTTTCATATTTCAACATTTTTGTTAGACAAGTTCCTCCTCGCTATTTCTCTATGACCCTTCTTTTAGATATGTCGACTGTACAATTATTTGCCTGTTTTTACTTTCTTACTCTTCGAACTTTTAGATAAGTGAAACGAGCAATAGCAGTTGTTGCACACATAGTTTCAAGTTTACCGACCATAAAAGCGCAGTAGATATTTGCATAACAACATTTTTAGAGATTTGTTATCCAAGTAGGATTCATACAGAGCAAGGTCTAGAAGAACGAGAGCGACAAAGGAAGAGCACAGAATTATCATATTTATTTATTTCGCCTTATTTATTGTGGTGAAGTTAAATCGCCAGACCTTTTCTTCCATTCAAGTATAAAACTATATACAGAACTGTTATAACCATGGAGGAATTAGAATAGAAGGAGACGCCCGAGCTGCCAAATTTTGAAGCTAAAAATGGCCGGCTGTCAATGTGGCAGTGCGGCCACTTGCCATCTGGCGTTTGGAAGAAAATCACGAAATCCCTATTGTTTTATGTACATCATACAGATACTATTTTTGTCACACCATGCAAATGCCGGATTGTAGTTTCCTCTCCGCTACCCTTTCCCGGCCTGAATGAAAATTGCCTAAAGGACATAAATAAATAAAAATTCAAAAAACCGTCAAAAGTAAATGTGACATTTTATCGATATTATTACGCAGAACAAATAAAGTAATATGTCCATTCCCCTGGATTCACTATGCCCACCTGGGTAGCCGTAATCATTAAGGGGTTCTGCGAATGCAACTGACACAGCTTTATGGGTTCAAAACCGGCGCCAGGGCATATGTTTCTCTGTTCTCTACTTTTCATCCAGAGGAAGGTTCATCTTGTCCAGAGGCCTTCCAAGTTATTATTTTTTTAAAATTATTATCTGCAATACGCTTACTATAACTAGATTAAGCTTGTATATATATATATAATTAAAAATTGACAACAAAACATAGTTGCACGTCTTGCAATTAAGATCAAAAACACTGAACTGCTGAACAAGACTATATTATTCGTAAAAAATAAATTACACGTCAACGAGTAATTTATTTTTTACGAATAATATAGTCTTGTTCAGCAGTTCAGTGTTTCTAATTAAAAATTCTTAAGCAGAAAAAAAATGCTGACTAGGCTTTAACTTAGATAAATTAGTTATTAATTCCGGGTAAACTTCTGTAGAGAGGTCAAATTTGCAGGATAAATTATAAGATAAGACTTTTTGGAATTCGTTAATATTGAAAAATTTACGCGTTGCCGTCTCGAATTAATGGAGAATAAAGCAGAAATATGAATGAAGATGGAACTATTTGCAGTAGCGAAAGGGTGAGTTTAGATACTCCAATTTAATTTATGGCCTTTAGGCATCTAAGGGTCAGGCTGAGATAGGGGAGGGGTAAGGATTCTGGAAGATATTAGTCAGGGCCTAAGTTGAAGCTGCCATTCCGGAATTTACCTGGTGTGACTATAGAAACACCCTGGAAAAACCTCAGTCAGGGTGATAGGCCGTTGGAATTGAATGGGCGTTTCCTTCTAATTTAATTCCTCCAAAGTTACAATGAACATACAACATGATCTAAGAATAATAATTTGAATGCACAAATAGATAAACGAACTGGAAGAATAGCAAATCAATTCTTTGGTAACTCGTATAAAAATAGCTACTTATTGTCCCTGCAGTCTTCAGAGAGTTACAATACTTCAGAATAGAGTCCTGCAATCAGACCCTATCTCGGTCCGATTTTACATCAGCACTGTCCGTCTCGATCCGAACCCGATGGAAAATGAGCCGGTCTGGCCTTGCTGGATTTCATGTCAGGCTCGGATGAAGCCTCACAATGTTGACGTAAAATCGGACCCCGATTGCAGAGCTTTGCTTCAAAAAACAAAATCACAAACAGAAACAGGTCTCCCTTGAAATGTTCAACACTAAGAAGTAGCATTTCACTAACTATTACAACGGTACAAGAATTTTCAAAACTAGGCTATATCCAGCATTTTCAACAGGCGACTGACGAGTCACAGCCGACTCGTAGTGATATTTCTGTTGAGCCGTCAAAACAATCACACGTAAGAAAATCGACGTACATAATCAAACAGATATTGAATAAGTAAATATATTTTCTTCTAAATATTGAGCTTTACTGAGGAGAGTTTTGGTAATTCGTGTTGTAACCAAGTGCGTGGTGTGCGTCTTTACAACTCAAGGTTCACTAAAGTGGCAATGTCATCGCTCCGAGAAATATCGACAGTATTGCATAACTCTATGAAATACTTAAGTTTTTTCTTTTATCTCCTTGTTTTCTGAAAAAATACTATTTATAATGGTTACTAATTTATTGCATACGGAAACTTCGTATATCTTCAAGAGAGAAACTCTTGTTGGCCCAACGAAAATCTGACTGTTTTATCGTGAAATTAACGGTTTTTTTAGTATAGGTCGGCTTACGTACTATTTAACCTTTGGCCATAATGTTGGCCTTAGAAGTGATACCCAACGTAAGGCCAACTATATGAAATATACTGTTTTAATAAACCAAATTACTTATATTTTACGGTAGTTTTAGAAAAAACGCGATCTTGAGTTTTTATTCCATTACATTTTGTATTTTCTCGTCTTCATGTAATAGTTGAAAATTGTTAACACTTTTCTGCGGCTGGATTCGAACCTGCAAGTGACCCCGCGAATGTTGCAATGACAGCCACATTTTTGCTGCAAATTTAGACCCGGTATCAGATAATCAGTGTCCAAGTGCACGTTGGTCAAAAAATTATATAGGACAAGACAGAAATAGAGAACAGAACAGTGAAAAGTAGTGTAACAGTGCTGCAGGTAGAAGGTTCATAATATGCGTTCTTTTTGTAATATGTAGTTTTTTCTGTAATAAGTTTGACATGGGTGATAGTGGCTCCCCTCTTTTTGACGTTTTCCAGAAGTTCAGTTCCGGGAAAGGAACAGACTTTGGTGTTTTTTATGCTCCATGACACGAAAAACTAAGCGTAAAGAATCCTATAGACAGTGGTTTTGTTTCATTCTTTGTAATTGTTGTTCATTTGTGTTGTTTGTGACATTGAAGTTTTCGGAAATATTCCTCTAATAACCCATGATTTCTTAAGATTCATTGGGTTGAATTGTGCTTGTATCATTTTGTGCTAAGCATAACCACAGAAGTGGTATTGCAAGTGGTAAACCTTCTACTTTCTTGTCTACTTTTAGTGTTTCGACTAAGCGACAGGTCCTTTCATGTTAGTTTATCCTTTTACGTTTACTATTTGTTTCACGAGGCAAAATGAAAGCCTTTTTTTAAAAATAAATATTAATTTTAAATATTTGTTTTTATAAGTATGTTTTTAAAACATATTTGTCTTGTTCCTACCCAAAATAGAATCCTGTGTTGAACATTTGTTACTGCGGCGATGAACTTGTGAATTCCATAAGCCATATAATAAGTAAGTGAGTAATTTGTTGAATAAGGAGTTGAGTAACCCTCAAGGACTTTTAACTATTTTTATGTTTAAAATTGTTAAACTTTCCCTATTTCAGGGCTAGTTGGCCAAGTTCCTGTGGAGCTGATTATTTTTTGTTCCAGGCTGGAATCGACTTAGTGTTCCCAGAGATTTTGCTGGGTGTCCGTGAGATTATAAAGAAGATGGTAATAGAGGAAGACCGCAAAACTATTTGAAGTGTAGGTTTATACTTCAATGTTATTTAAAGTATATATATATAGGAGAGCTCCTGCGTAGCCAAGTCGGTAGCGCGCTTCAGTGCGAGCGGTCGCGGGTTCGATTCCCGGTCGAGGATAAAAAATTTCGGTGTTGACCCGGCATCGTGAGGATAATTGGGGAGCTGCTGTGAATAAAAGACAGTGGCGATCACAGTGAGAGCTTTGGCTCTCCTCTCCCAACCCTTCTGGTCAGCGTGGGAGCAGTAGACCAACTCCTCCCTTCGGAGAGAGGCCTCATCCACTAATGGATTGAATATGGCTGTGGTTTATTTATATATATATATACAGGGTGGTCCACCTAAAATGTCTACCTCATATACTCGGTTACTACTTCACATAGAGCTTTGAGGATTACTACGTTGCATATGGCAAGGGATCAAATGATAATATTTCAATGTCAGTGCGGACCGGGAATATTCATACGGGGTGTCAATTTCAAAATTTTAGGTGGAAAGGGGGTAAATATTCAATTCTTTGTAACAAGCAGTGTAAATGAAACAACTTTTAGAGGAAACATTGTGTAATATTTCTTACCCAGTATGAATATTAACGGTCCGCCACTGACACTGAAAATATTACAATTTGATTTGCCATATGCAACTTAGTAATCTATTTTTTTTATTTCAAAGCTCAATGTGAAGTAGTAACCGAGTTATTTGAGGTAGACATTTTAGGTGAACCACCCTGTATGTATATATATATGTACGGCGTTGTGTGAGAGCCCGACATTATGCTTGCAGAGATCATAACTTCAGCACTGACTTTATGTTGTTCATAACAAGTCTTGTGTATCAAAATTGCTAATGTTGGAAGACCGGTAAGACCCCAACACTATCAGTACTAGGTCCTGTGGGTGAGGGGGTCACCCGGGAATTCCCGCTCCTGGTTGTGAGTCACACACAAGGCTTTCTTGACACCAAATTTCAGATCTTTTCATGAGGACCTATCTGGTTATGAGATATTTAAACCCGAAATACGGCATTTTACTGCGAAGGACCATGCTTGAAACCCTGTAGAAAAAAGAGATGTAGTTTAACGCGACATTTTTTTTTGTATACGGACACTCTGTTGGTAGGTCAACATATTACAAAAAGTTGCAACCTTATATTCTACTGCTTCACAGAAAAGCAAGTTAATGGTGCGATCCTACTAACAGTCGCAAAGGCTCTCCAGTGCCTTAATAGTATAAAATAGGCAGGCAATACTGACAACTGCTATGCTTGTGTTCGGGAAAGTACACAGTACTTATGTCAAATAATATTTATGCCATGTTTCGGCGTAGCTAGGTCTAACGAAATGGAAGCAATTTGAATAATTGATTATTTTAAGAAAATGGGTGGGCAACACTGATCCAATGCACCAATCAAGACGGATTCAGGAGCTATGAGCTAGTGTAGTTAAGACCTTTCGAACGACACATCATGGTTCAGGAGATATAGTTTTGGCATAGGCTGGCAACACTGACAACGGGACAAACAAAATTATTTTTTTAATTTTTAGTACGAATTGTTTAAGAAAAGTATGTCTTTAAAAAGTTTTTATTATTTTTTCGAGTTATTTCAGTGTTCGGATATTTTTTCCCAAGCTGTTTTGTGACGCGAATCCTAAGGTGTTCTGCAACCAGAGAAACATAAAAACGTTGCATGCTAGTATTTATTTTAGGATAAAGAAGTCCATATTTTTTATAATATTAAAATATGCTTTTAAAATATATAAATATATATAAATGTATGAAAGTAGCAATGGAATATTGTATTGCCACCTGATTTACGTCACTGTGCAAAACTTCGTCATTCTATGACGTCGGGAAATTAGTTAAATTAAGGTTGTAAGATTTTGAGGATACCAAGAACCATTGTGAACTAAAGAAAAGTTTGTAAAATAGATAAATTTATAGAGAATAGGCTGGAAACACTGGCAAGTGGGTTGCTTAGCAACGTAAGCCTTCTCAGAGTTTTTATTGTGTTGAATAATGTTTATACCAAGTTTGGCGCAGTTAGGTCTAACAGAATGGAAGTAATTTGAACAACTGATTGTTTTAGAAAATGGACTGGCAACACTGAATCACTGCACGAATCAAGACTGTTCCAAAGGCTCTGAGCTAGTCTAACCAAGACCTTTCCAATAACACCTGAGCATCTCTCTACATCTTGTAGTTCCTGAGATTCAATTTCTGGACACGAGCGGATGGACACCATGAGCGGGAATAGAAGGTACCTTTTGCTATATTTTCGCTATCAAGGGGCCTAAAATTGTGAAGATACCACATTTTCATTTGCATAATATGATGGAGAAAATTCACTTGCACTTATCAGGACCTATACAGCAGTATATTTTCTTCATCTCTCTAGCTGTTCTTTTTTTTTTCGGAGCATAATGGTCGCCCCGCGAGAAAAAAGGATAACATTTCTTTTTTCGAAAGTTCTGATATATTCATACATATGGGAACTCATGCACAAAAAAAAAGAAAGAAATACTTTTAAAAAATACTATTGCAATCAGTGTTGGATGATTTGACGTGGAATGGCCCATTAAAGAAGAGCAACAAGTGATTTATTCAGTCGATTCAAATCATCGTATTTCATTTCGATTTTAATAAAACAGACATGCGCCTAACATGCTTCCGTCCTGTTTACCTCTCATACACAAAAAAGAACGAGCGTCAGCGAATCGAAACTCAGTTTCAGTACACTTGAGTTCATACCGAATTTCCTCAGTCATTGGCAGCGGCCAGAGTATTAGCATGAAAACGGCAATGTTGGCTAAAGGCATTAGCTAGATCGTTGCATCAAATGAAAAAGCAAGGTAATACAAAAAGAAAACATAACAAAAGAATTTTAAACTTACTTTTCTTAAACAATTCGTACTAAAAAGTAAAAAATAATTTTATTTACATGATTAAAAAGAAAAGCATGGGGCGAGCTCTCTATACAGTCACTTTATATATTCTTAAATTGGCGCGCTCCATGCTTTGTCGGAAACTTTCTTTCACGCTATTGTTTTCTGACCAAAATCTTAATGTGTTCTGCAACCAGTCAAACACCACTTCTTTGCAGGCTAGTATTAATTTTAGGATAAAGAAGTCCATATAAAAAAATATAAATATTTAGAAAAATATGAAAGTAACATTAAAATATTCTAATGTCACCCGACTGTCATCGTTGTGCAAAATTTCATCATTATATAACGTCGGAAAATGAGTTAAATAAACGTTGCAAGATTTGAGGACACCACGAAACTAGTGTGAACTAAAGAAAACTCTGTAGTTATAATTGTCATCCTTCTTCCAGTAACTTGAATGCTACCACCGACGCATATGATCCTAGGAATATTTGCGATATATATGATTCCCACATTCCAAAGATATTCCTGGAATATGGGAATAGTTTAAATGGAATGGTCCTAATATAGAATATAGGTTACCGTACTTAGTCGGCTTCTGATAATTTGTGTCTTGTCTCATCCCTAATCTAAACAGAAAGGATGCAAAAATGTAACTTTTATTTTTCGCTTGATTGGTTTGCTTGCGTGTGGCATAAAGCAAACGCCATTGAACGCCTTGAACTTTAAATAAAAACTGGAGCTATTTCGTTTACAATAAAAAATAAATCTTTCGTTTTATTTCAGTTGTTGATGATAATTTTCCGCTTTAACGTTTGCGAAGTATTCCTTGACAAAGACCTTGAAAATTTAAGCAAGTGCCTGTACTGTACGAACTCGGTGATAAAGAACCGTAAACTAGTATTTAGCTTGTCTTCTTTTCTTTCATACTGCTATTATTTAGCTACTTCTATAATACACTGAAAAAAATGTAAAGAAAACATACCATTTCACGATAAAACTGGTTAGTAAAAACTAACGATTACATAACATTTGCTTGCAAAACAGCCTGCTGTTTGGAAAGGGTTGTTTCTTGTTTCGTACTTTAAAGCAAATAAACAAAGAACACAACAACAAAAAAATAGCCTGCATTAAGCAATACCGATGAAGTATGTCATCACCAGGGGGACCGACCCTTCCAAGGGGGCCTTTCATTCTAGCCTCTCAATGAGTCGAATCGACCTCTGGCCATCAGTATTATTCCTCCAGACCAAATTTCATATTTTTTCATGATGATCTATTTGAGAGTTTTAAACCCAAAATCCGGCATTTTTCGTCAAACGGCCATGTTTGAAGCCCCGTAGCAAAAAGCGATGTGATTCAACGCCGCTTTTTTGTATACAGTCATTCTGTTGGTAGTTCTAAACATCACAAAAGAAATTACAGCCTTATATTTAACTTCTTCATTAAACATGGTGGCCTTTGTGAAGATATCACATTCACATTTGCATGCTATGACGAAGAAAATCCACTTGTACCGACCAAACCATTTTGCAATAAAAATTGCGTTCTGCTGTAAGTTGGGCACGTACAAGGCTTCCATAACACAAAATTGGTTTTTCGTGAGGAATCATATATATTTAAGCATAAAATCTGGCATTTTTCAGCGAAGAGCCATGTTTAAACCCTCGTAGATAAAATGGGCTGTGATTCAACGCAATGATTTTTTGTATACAGATACTCTGTTGGTAGGTTTAAACATTATAAAAAATACACTCTTATATTCAACTGTTTCGTAGAAAATATGGTAGTCTTTGCGAAGATACCACATTTGCGTTTGCATCGTATGACGGAGAAAATCCATCTGCACTGACTAAACCACTTCGAAATAAAAGTTACAATTTCTACTGTAAGTTGGGCAGATACAAAGCTTCCTTGACACCAAATTTCTGATGTTTTCATGAGAACTCATCTGAGACATTTAAGCCCGAAATCTGGCACTTTTAGGCGACGGAAAAAGTTGGCACATCCGTAGAAAAAGGGGGTGGCAAACACACGGTTGGTAGCTCTAAACATTACAAAAAATTGCAACCTTATATTCAACACCTTCACTCCAAATAAATGGTTTTAAAAATCCAGTTTTATACAATTTGTTACTCATTTTTTAGCCAAATTCTTGGTATAAAGGAATTCATTTTGAGAAAAGGTGATTACATATCTTAAAAGTAGACTTTAATAGTTACATTCTAATTCGTTCTAAAAAGTAAAAAATAACTTTGTTTATGTATGACTAAAAAGAAAAGCATTGGAAGCGCTAATTAAACAATTTATAAGGTGACTGTATATGAAAGCGCGCCCCATGATTTTCTTTTTAGCCATGCTTTGCTTTTCCTTTTGCATCTTTGGTTGAAGCCGGGGCATGTGAGCCAGAGGATAGGAAAGGTATCGGCCAGTGTTTTTCTTAAGACTGGGAGACACCTTGGAAAACCTCAATCAGGATGGTCGGCCGTATTGCTGATGTAAAGTCCGCAACGTCACTGCCTGGACCAGGAGAACTGGATGCTTGCTTTTAACGTATGAATTTTTGTGATGACTTCTTTAGTTTTCAAAGGATAAAATATATGTGAAGAGGGAATCGTTAAATATAAAGAAAAATAAATCGTTTTGGCGCAATCACAGTTTGGCGCCGTGGTTCTATGTACCATCCAGTCATTCATCTGGTGAAAGCAACGGAAACAATAAGAAAAAATCAGAACATCCGAAAAATACTAGAAGTTTCCAAAAATCTGTAAAAACTTCTGCCTCCACCTTGTAATTGAATCGAATTGAATATGGTCATTCCATATTAAATCACAACTGAAAGAACATATTTGGTCGTTGGTGTCTTGGATTTGAATGATTTTTGGTACATTAGTTGTACGTGTTGAGGATATGATAAATCAACATTTTTAGATTTTTAGGGTTAGTAGTTACGGAAAAATCAATTATAAAAGAATTTAAAAATCGACAATTTCACAACAGAAAAATAGACTATACAAAATACCCTGCAGCTTTGCAACCACTGATGCTAGAGGACTTACTTAGGGCTCGTTTTATAGCTCTTTTCACGTCTTTTAATTTGATATACAACACAGACCACTCTAGTGAAAATAAACTTTTGACCCATTTTCAGAATTTTGATTTTTGAAAATCTCGAAAACACAATTTTTTATTTTTTTTGGAACAAAGATATGTTAATCCTACAACTAGTGGCTAGAAGTATGCAAAGTTTGAAGATGGAGATATGACGAGTTTCAGAGCTACTGATTTTTGAATACAGATGCTATGTGGAAAATAATGTATATTACACTACAGGGTGATTTAAAAGTTCCAGTTTAGTCTTGTTTCCACAAACTGACAAGGAAATAAAGCATCGTAGTATACGCATATGGGATGACTTCATTTTGGAGTATATAATCAACGTGTCTGCTATCTTGAAATCCGCCATATTGGATAGATGTCGTTTTTTCAAATGACAAGTGGGTCATGTGACGTATCAAACAACAGGATAATGTTCCCAGTAAATCACTCCAGGTGTTAGATTTGATCTATCTGTTACAGTATCAGAGTTATCGGAACGGAAAGAGCCCTGCTGAATAAATGAATGCATCTTGTAGCAATGCTCTGCAAACTTCCAGTGAAGATATTGTAATATTTTCTTAAACTAAACTTAAACTTCAAAATGTTGTAATATCTTCTTAAACTACTCTTGATAATACACCCTTATGCCAAATTTCGTATCTCTAGCTCAAATGGTTTGGAAAATAAATTTTGGGGGTCCGCCATTTTGGATCCAAGATAATAATTTGAGAGTCGAAGTGATATGATAACTTCCCAGATGGGTCCAGTATCTGATCATATGCAAAAAATCATTCCAATCAGTCAAGCACTTTTTTGCGTAATGTTCACGCAAACACTCACTTTCAATTTAATTAAATATGTGTAGATTCTTGATTATAAGTTCCCTTTAAACCTATAGTAGGCCATCAAATATTAAAGTGAATCCAAACTTCAGCGTAATCACACTGATCAACCCCTTTCAAGGGGGTGAAAGTCTTCGTAAAACGATAGGTAATATATCAAATTTTAAAACAGGGTACTGCAAAATAACACCGACAAAACCATCTCACGAGATTCCTGACATGAAAATAAGAAAAAAATTACAGACTATAGAGGGAGCACGAATGTTTCGTTTCGGCGCTATAGGCTGCCGAAAGTGTGGGAAAACGAACTCTAGAGATTGATATTTCCTATATCATTAATAGTAGAACTAAGGCTACCCTGGAAACCTTCAAACCTGGTCTATTCGAAAACGTATATTCCAAAACAGTGCAATGAGTGGGCAAGGGATCCCTACAGGAAAGAGAGGATTGATTCTCAGAAATTCTCTGAAGTAAAGGTTGCTTGCATTAAACATGAATGGACTACCTTCTAGCAAATGTTTGCGGCAAGTCGATATTATAAACAGATTTCCTTTGCGGAACATTTTTTTTAATAGGATGCGTGCTTGCATAATAAACAGGAGTACTTAGATATATTTCAACCAACGTTTGGTTTATTTGTTATCAGTAAAAGTGACTGTAATTGCCTGGTTAGATGTCAGTGGTTACGTTTATCATCTGTACTCAAACGAAAAGTCATTTTTACAAGTTTATTTTGAATCACCTTTACTCCAGAGAATGTTTGGAAAACCTCTATTTTGTTTGTGGAATCCCTTGCGCATCCACTGCACAATTTTCGAATATGCGTTTTTTGGAAAGAGCAGGTTTGACGTCTTTGAGGGCAGCATGTCCCTCGGTTCTCCTGTTAATGGTATTGGAAACATCGAGCTCTAGAGTTCGTTTTCCCGCACTTCCGGCGACCTATTGCGTCGAAGCGAGACATTTGAGCACACTCGACGGTCTATACTTTTTTCTCAGTTTCATGTCAGGAATTTCGTGAGGTTGTTTGGTTGTTGTTGTTTTGTAACGCCCTGTTTCATATATAAAACTGAGCCTTTCAATTCCAGAAAGAGAATCTATAGTGCTTCCAGGCAACCGTTACTTCGTTCTTGGTGCTAAACTTCTCCAATTCGTCGTTTAACCATAATCGACTGTATTTTATAAACTGTTCGACTTCTATATTAACCATATAGAAACGGGATATTCTCCAGGAGCATAATACTATAGGCATAACGAAATATACTGTATGAATATATCTAATACTTCTTATATAGGTGGTATAATAATTTATGTTAAACATTGTAGGAGCTTACTTCTGTTTGATGAAAAAAAGAAGCTATTTTAATTATGATTAAAATCCTGCCTAATTAAAAGTCAAACATTGTTCATCCTTCAAATGTATGGTCATATAAAACATGTTTGACTTTTATTGAGGAATCTTCGTCACTGTCTAATTTCTATTCTACATATGACTTGCACAGAAACTAGTACTCTAAACTTCATATTTATTCTCATTATATAGCGTACTGATTGTAAGAATACAGTGAATGCAGCAGATGCAATATTTAATTCAATATACGTATCACACTGTTTGTAATAACTAATAAGTGAAGTCATTCCGTGCATAACGATTCGTGCATGCAATGTAATATACAATATATAGCTGACAAGACAATCAGTTAAGTACAAAATCCTTTAAACATAAGCCTTATTTCTGATGATTCAGCTGTCTCCATATAGTAGATTTGTCGTTTGTAATTACACAATATTTCTGACGTCGTCAGCTATTTAAGTTAACTAGAGTGACATTTCAATCCACATCATTGGAAAATATCCATTTATTTACATACAAACTATAGACATTTTAAAATAGATAAAGCACTCATTAAAATACTGCACACAAAGTGAATTCACAGAAGATTTCCCATTCTATAACCTACAATCAAGAAGGTTTGAATATCTTTTTAAGGAACTGCATCTATCCGCATAGCAATAATAATGGTTATTGTGACGTTTTAGTAACTTTCGTCTATATAGCGAAAATGAAATGCACAGCTAAAAAATTGCTGTGTTAATTTAAAAAAAATGACTACCACTTATCTGTGTTAATTTAACAATATAAATCGATGTTGACTGTTGATTCCAATGTTCACTGATGCTAAATACGATATTTTCTGTATTAATACAACAAAATGGAGGTGTTATTCAAACACTATCACTGGGTTGAAATGATGGCGCTCAATTAACATACAAAAATCGTAGTCAAAATTGGGTTGCAGTAGCACTGCCAGCTTTTATTATGTATCAGTGATTCCGGAAGATCCCCCTGTGGAGAGCTGCTAGCCCCCGAAATCCTCGAGAACACCCCTCCCCCAACTTTAACATTTTTCCGGTCAAAAATCCATAGAAACAGTGAACAATTCTACTTACATCCTCCTAATTTTGACTTTACACCCCCCCCCCCCAAACTGAAAATCCTGGCGGAATCCTTGGTGCGTACCATAATTACTTCAAACAGCAAAAGGTATAAGGAAGTAATTAACTTCAGCTTTGTATAAAATAAGTAAAATCCTTTGTCTTTGAAAGGTAAATAAAAGAGAACATGTTTTCCAGGAATTTAAATCTTGAATTGATTCTTAGGACAATAGTTTCATAAAAGACATTCGTTGTTTATTTCTTTATTTTATGGCATTTCCGCATACACATAAATGAATATAAAGTTGTGCATATTAGTTTTTAGCATACACTGATCTCATTTGAATATCGTACAATGCATGCAAACAGATATTTCTAAAGAAAGATTTAACTTCAAGGTAAGAAAGGTCATTCAGAAGTCACTATTTTGTTTACAGAGCATTTACCGTCAGAGAAAGACAAAATTATATTTTAAAAAAAGATGTCGTGATATCGCATGCATTCTTTGTTTTATACTCAAATTGAACTGTCCTTAATTAAACTGACTTTCTAAATATTAATGGCTAAGTTTCAGTTGTCACGGAACATTTATTTTGAAGTAATATACAGTCAGCGAGAGAACAGAATGTTTTCGTTTAAAAAAAATGTAGCTTTAAGCAATTTTTTAAGACATTTTTTTTTAAATTTTGGTTGCTAGGTCTTTTTATTATTATTATTATTATCGCCTTCTATAGAGGTATAGCCACGGGGAGCATTGGGGAGCCTCGCCCTAAAATTAATTCGTTCTGCCCTTAATTTATGTTTGGGCTAAAATCAATGCCAATGACTTGGACAAGTTTTCAATTGTTTTCTAATAAGTAATTATAAACACAAGTTCAGAAGGAAAGACTTTGTTTATGCATGTTTACAGTTTAATATTTATTGTAGCCGACTTTCTTTACAACAGAAGATAAATCTGTATACAGTAAAACCACGTTGTACCACGCATCGATAAACTGAAGAATCACCTACATCGCGTTTACCATTACTGTTACTGCTCATCTCACTAAAGTCTTCCCCTCTCTCCTGCCTGTGTTGATCAGAGTCTCAGTGTCGGCGTAAGACCTGCTGGGGCCAGGAGCAAGTGAAGCACGAAAACTAGAGGCCCCATGGCGGACTCACTAGGCAAGATACATGCATAACTTCCAGCTCACTCACTGTAGCTTATACATGATAATGGTATTGAGATTGTGACTTCTCAGCCATCATAGCCAAGAGCACAAGTAAGGATCCGGAGACGGCATAGTTATAGCGTCAGCATCCGCTATCGAGGTGCTACATTGAGTTACCTTAAAGAGTGGGACCCCTTGGCATGTAAGGCTCGGGGCGTGAACACCTCTGACCATCCCCATACGTCGCCACTGCTGAGTCTTTCAAGTGTGAGTGCTCTCTCACGTACCTACACTGTAAGAAATGGCTGTGTTAACAACATTTTCCTGTGTCCCAGAGTGATTACTACTTTTCTGTATTAACACAATAAACGGTGTGATTTCGATGATTCAACACAATGAAGGAGTGGTCAATGCTGATTCAACACAAGGTAGGTTGTTATCAGTGGCGTCATTTCAGTTTTTGCTTGATGGGGCAAGATCATTTAGGAAAAATCTTATATCGTTCGGCCAGGGATATCGCCTGAATTTTCAGTTTGGGGGTGTAAAGTCAACATTGGGAGGGTGTAAGTGGAGTCTTGCACGGTTTCTATTAACTTTTGACAGTAAAAATATTAAAGTTTTGGGAGTGCATTTGATATTTTTGGGAAGAGACACCCCTTCAAGGGAATCTGGCAGAATCACTGCACTTGACTCATCCTATATATTTCAAAGAGTAGTTTTTACTTTATACTCTGTATCATCATCATATTCAGCCGTTTTCTATCCACTGCTGGATGAAGGCCTCCCCCTTTTCTTTCCACATATCTCGGTCTGCTGATATCCTCATCCATGTAGCTCCTGAAAAACGATTGATTCCATCTACTCATCTTACATTTGGACGTCGTCTCGGTCGTTTCTTTTCTCTACGAATCCACTGTAGTACATTTGTCGTCCATCTTCCATCTGTTCGTCTATCTATGTGACCGGCCCATCTCCACTTCATCTTCTTCGCAGTCTTGATTACATCCTCTACCTTTGTTTGTGCGCGAATCCATTCATTTCTCTTCCTGTCCCTCCTGGTTATTCCTTGAATGCATCTCTCCATTGCTCTTTGTGTGACTCTCAATCTTTGAGTCGTTTGCGCATTCAGTGTCCAAGTTTCGCAGCCGTACATCATCACGGGTAAGACACATTGATTATAAACTTAGCGCTTCAGACACATTGGAAGTTTACTTTTGAAAATATAGTGTAGTCTTCCAAACGAACTCCACGCCATTTTACATCTGCTATTTATTTCATCAGTCAACTTAGCATTCGATGTTTTGAGCTGGCCTAGGTAAACATACTCATCAACTATATCTATTGGCTCTCCGTTAATCTTTACTTCCTTCTTTGCAGCATGTTGATTGTA
Organism: Lepisma saccharinum; assembly: GCA_022664845.1. Taxonomy (NCBI): domain Eukaryota; kingdom Metazoa; phylum Arthropoda; class Insecta; order Zygentoma; family Lepismatidae; genus Lepisma; species Lepisma saccharinum. Next base: position 24,285 of record JAGDQP010012465.1, read on the forward strand.
CATTACTTTTGTTTTACTTAAGTTCATTTTAAGGCCTATTTTCGAACTCTCATTAGTCAGTTCTTCCATTCTGGTTTGTAGTTCTTCTGCACTTGAAGCAAACAGGACTATATCATTAGCGAACCGTAGGTGATGAAGATTTTCGCCATTAATTTTTATTCCCACTTCATCCCAGTTTAAATTTTGGAACACTCTCTCTACGGAATGTACATGCATATACGTCTTCTTCGCTGTTAATATGGTATAGATAAAAGCAAGTAAAACTCATATCTGACAAAAAAATAAGGAAATTTTAATTAACTTTTTGCAAAGTGTAATTTACAGCAGATGAAAAGCTCTAATGTATCAAAACTTAAGGTTGGTTTCATTTTATCAACCATTAATAAGATCGTCAATAGAAATTTTCTTAACTTCTTTTTGCTCCACAGACAAATCATCAACGAGGCGAGTTGATCATCGGAAATTGATGACCGATGGTAGTTTTTCAGTCTTTTTAGAACAGAAAAAAATCATTCGTTAGAGGCAGTGGTGATCGGCAATGTGACAAAAGTTCGCAATGACAAGATAAGAATAAATAACCGATTAAAGCAGCCTTGTATACTGTGGACATATCATATTGAGCTCAGTGCTTTGAGGTGGAAACCACTAAATAATCCGAATTCAAGTCCGGCTAGAGGCAGAAATCTTACATCCGCTGACACTGAGGCAAGCTAGTTGAAGGATGAGACTCAGTAAATAAGTCCTAATCGAAATAGAAAAACAGCTTAGAGTCTTATTTTGGGTAACAAAAACTCCACAAGAACTCAACCAACTAACCGACGACATTCTGCGTGATGTCACAGACAAAGTAAATAATGTGGTGGCGAATCTCTTACAGTGATGTGATACGACAACCTGAATAATCATCGGATTTACACATCGAAATATGCAAAAAAAAAGAAGAAGAAGTATTTCTACATTATTGATCCTACAAAACTGGGGAAACCAGAGCAAAGGCAATATAACCGGACTTTCTCTGAACTAAATGAAATTTCAGCTCTCATGGAGTGAGAAGAAAAAACTTATAAAGAAAAAATTAAAAAACAAAGGCAACCACACTTTTTTCAGAAATACTTGAACTTTTTAGACAAAAGGCAATACAACTTACAAAATATGTAATACCCCGCATTGACTCTCCTTCGGAAGTGAAATGTTCTCAAAACTAAACGAAAACTAGGACTTAAAACTCCCTTACAAATTAATATCCAGAAAACGCTCTAATCGGACCCACTTGGTAATTCTGAAACCCTTTACATATAGACCCTGGGTGCCTTAGATATGAATCAAAGACTACCCACCAATATATATATACATCCAGCTAAGGAGAAATATAAATAATGATAAGGTTAAAATTGATCCGAAGGGACCTACCGCTTAGGCAGTACACTGCTAATATTGATTTAAAATGACTACTTGCTTTACTTAGCACAAAAATGGCAATTCTCCAAACAAAAATAATAGCGAAAACAAGAGTTCTCTATATAAGACTTAGATGACGCAAGTTGTCCTGTTTTGTGGCAATTCTTCAAACCAAATTCATCCATATCCCTAGCCAAACGACTCAGAAATGTCCAGGAAAGAAAACACAAAAGGAGGCTTACTAACGTTCATATTACAATAATTCTCAAAAACACATTCTGAAATAGCACACGGCTGTGGTTTACGCTGCTGCTTATACACGGACTCAAACGTTACAAGTGCGTAGAAAATTAACAAGGCACAGAGACAAAGCCAAAGCAAAAATTAAAACAAAATTAATTATGCAGGAAACAAATGTTCTTAACAGAACAGTTTCACACCAAGCAAAAATATCAAATGATCCAATCGAATATATTATTCGGGAGCAAAACAGTTCAAAAATCCCAGTTACTAAATAATGCAATACCCTCTAGAAATTTTAATAGGCCGCTTAGAAATGTTTATCAAAACAGTACACATTGAAGGATGTACATTCGTTTTCAACACCTTGGAATCAGCTAGTATGTGTTGAAACAGAACAATGAAAACACAGCTCTTCTAACCTCTTCTGAAAAATATAACAACGAATAGGCAGACCAAACTACTCGTCTTCTACACACTTATGCCCAAAATGTTCATACACACGAACAAACACTATGTACCCAAAATAACATATAGGCGGCCGAGTGGCAATCCCGCTCCTCTGTTATACTCAAGGTCACAGGCTCAATCCTCGTAGACGTTCATGAAACGAAGGTTTGGAATCCATTTTACAAAAAATCTGTAGTTCCAATCCTTAAAAATCGACTGACTTATTTTAGACGTTAACAACGATTCAGCAACAAACAAAGCACTAAATAGGAATACTTATTCAATAACAAAAAAGTGCAATTAATAATAATAAACACCAGAATACAGCCACATTGGTGCTGTCGAACTCTGAACCAAGAACCAATCACTAACAAGAAATGAGCTAAAAACAGCAGAGAATAGAAACTTATACAGCAATTGGCTCAGTAAAAGGGATGCAAAATTGGTACTTATACGCGCTAAGGGAGTTCCATACCATAAATTTAAGAACCCAAACTGGAATACGAACTGTGTTCTGGGAGGGCCATGTTTCATGTCTCATGCCAGACTAAGTTTCAAAATAAATTACCCGATAACTACTTATAAAAATTGACTATTGATACAATAATGTTAACAATTGTCTATGGCTACTTACAATGTACTGTTCCTCTTGTATTTATAAATAACCTTGTTAAAGATATTAAATTTCTATTTCACATCTCCTTTATTTTATCATTTTAATCAAAATTGTTGTTCTCGCGGCGCGACACGGGATAGGCAAGCAATTTCGCGACATACTAGTATGCCCGTGAACACCCTTACAAAATCCCTTTTATGATAAATCTAGTCAACGTTGGGCAGGCACCGCACAGGATTTCTCGGCGATCCAATTGTATCTTCATGCAGAAGTAATGTAGAATTATTCTTGAGCGAATACAAACATGAAAGCAAAAAAGAGTATCTATGTATTCAAAAGTTTGCTAAAAAAGGTTTTGTCCAGTCCGGCCTTCTGCACCGATTTTGATCATTCTTCCCCCCCCCCCCCCCGGATTATCACGTAGATGAGCCATCAAGAAACCGCATTCCTCTCCGTCAAGCCTGAACTGAAGGAGAAGTGTTTGAGTGTTCTCCCCTACACATAAGAGAGTCTCGTTACGATAAAGAGGGCACAGTTCTCCAAAACATACCAAGTTAGGGCACAGCACGCCACGTGGAAGCGAGTTCTGTTGAATAACCCAATGACTGTTGCCAACATATTATATTCACCCCGCACCAACGGGCGGGTAATTTTGCCCGTATAGATATAAACTTTTTACAGATGAAGATAATCGCCCGATTTAAAAACGCACTATAAATAAAATTAATAACATTTCAGAAAATCTTTTTTTCATTTTTTTTTTTTTTTTTTTTTTTTTTTTTGTGAGGTCGGCGCCAAATTAATTGCTATAACAGACAATTAAAACTCACTGACTTACATTGCGTATCATGCTACAAGTAGTTGTTTTAGTTATGAATTATTTGGTTTCGAACAAAGGTTCGAAATTGAAAAAAGGATATTATTTTTCTTTACTTTTCATTGTGTTTTTATGTCGGTTTAATTTGTATTTTTAAAGTTTTTTTTTTTTTACGTTCTAGTGAGTGTATATTCACAAACCCAGGGGGAGTCAATTACCCCCCTAAATGACGCCTCTTGTTGTCATAGTAGTGTTATCACAGTGTTGAATCAGTACTGACAACACTTCATTGCGTGTCACCAAAATCATCACCCTGGGACACCGGAATATGCATTGAGTTAACACAGCCACACTTTGCAGTGTCTTTCCAACACTTACAGTTGTAGTTAATTGCGAACGGTCTAACTGAATGTCCTTCGACAAACTAACTGTCTTTCTTCCTGCAACCCAGTTGCGGATTCCCTTAATTTCTGACAGCTGTACATACGTAGTAGCGACCAATATTAATATCGTCCATCGCAGCCCTTTCCCAACAAACACACGAAGCTCACACTAAGCGTAAATAAGGACTTTAAATTGGCTATGCTGATATAGATTGTCACACGATTTGCTGGGATTCATTGGCGGGAATTAACATAAAAATGCGATTATATGATTTTCTGTTAGAAACTTGGTCGTATACTGAATTTTACATTCATTGGATAATTAACTTCATTGGATAATTAGGGAAAGAGAAACAAGAAAGCACTGGGAACATAGTCATAGAACAATGTTCGGTTCTCTATTTTGCCTGTTAATTATAGTAGGCAAATAAAATTGTCAACGGCTAAACAAGCATTTAGGGATATTCTGAATCAAGGATTCATTTACTTTTGTTTAAAAAAATAGATTATACCACTATAAAAGTAAGCAGTACGTACAACTCTATACTCAAATCTAGCAACGAAGATCCTATGGGTCAGCATGGCTTTTCAAGTCATGTTGTTATTTTAAATATTACTTTCTGGTATATCTCCTACATAACTGACCATAAACACGCTATACATTCCCTGAATTAAGGTCCACAAAAAAACAACGGATAGCATTAAGGATAACCGAATATTAAAGCCAATCACTTGCATGTACAAATGTCGCAAAAATTACGAAGTCCACATCCTAATTCTTATTCAGGAAAAGCTGTACTGATCTCTACACATTTAAATAGCTTGACCATTGGAAAGTAGCATATTATTTGTTTACCTGCTGGAAGTCCGACTTTTAGTAATTTTGCTATTCAATTATGAAATTATCCTTTTCCGACACCCAAGAATTTAAAAAATATATACTTTCTAGTTGTTCCGAAACTTGTAGTGCCATTTGGGGAATTACCGACATTTGGGGAACTCCGACATTTCTAAGCTTGCAACGCTATAGATTGCACAATTGTTACCTCTTCATAAATAATAGTCGAGGAAGAGACTTCGTAGTGCACTGAACGTCTGCGCTGATTTTGAGTTTGTGTTGTATATGTGATGAAACAAAATCATATTTGTAAAGTAAGTTGTCAAGAAATGTGACTAAAATGACCCTGTTCTAAAATAGAAGATTCGATTTTTAAGTTTTTATGACTTGTGTCTGCACAGGTAGTTTCATTTCCTTTACTCAATGCTATAAACTTCAAGAATTAATATATTTCTAATATTAGGCGTTTTGAGGCAATCCCGACATTACGTTGTGGGATACTTCCGACATCTTCACCAATAGTATATTTCTATACTTTCTTCTCAGAAATCTATCTGACACTATTCGTGTAAATTAGAAAGATGTTTCTATTTACTGTCCATATCAACCATTGTTCGTAACTACTCCTGAAAGACTTCGAAAGACTCGAGGAACAAAGAAGCCAAGGCTTCAGCTTTTGATGCGGTAATAAAATAGGATGAGTCTTGCTACAGCTGCAAAAGCGTCTCATATTCCCCGATACACGTTGCGGGACATGAAAAGAAAAAGACAAACAAGAATTTAGGGGGAAGTCAAACTTGAGCTCTCATCAAAAAGGGATGTCGATGGGATTTGGACTTACAAATAGATTGGAAACTTCTGGAATTAACACAGTAATAAAATCCCTGAGGGTGCATATGCTTCTTCAGATGTTCATTATGAATCTCTGTAGAAACCACCAACATCAGATCGTAATTTAAATTAATTCTAATCCAGTTCTTCCACCTTTTGTTTAACCTTTGTTCTTATAATATAAATAGCAACAGGCGTTACAGACCGATAGGTCCTGAGCTTGCTCCAAAGCCATCTGCCGCCATTCACCTGAGTGACGGCAATGTGGTCAGCACTGCACGCCACCTGGCCACGAACAGGCGTATTAGGGGCTTTCTAGACCGAGTGGCCGTCACGTCTTTATTCATGTGACTCCCCAGCTTGCCTCATGACGCTGGGTGGATGCTGAAAAGTGGGACCACAGATTGAACCCTGGACCACGCAAACACGAGTCCAACGCTCTAACCACTAGACTATGGAGCTCCCTAACTTTTTTTCTTAGAGGTAGCAATACGATACAATTTCTTTTACATTTTCTTACTTTTAAAATCATTTCATTTTTAAAAAATCTGTCAGACGTTATTTCCACACGGTATGTAAATTCATTTTATAGTGTTACTGAGCATAGTGATAGTTGTCAATGTTTTCATTTGGTGTCTCAAGTGCTTCAATGAAGTGTTGGAACTCCCCATGTAGTGGGGAAATCCCGACATTTCGCACAAATTTCATTTGAACACACTTAGTTATCCGATATTCAGATGTGCAGAGTGAAACATATTTTAAATGACACAAGAGACAATAGGCTTTATGACTACGTGCAAAAATCTCATCTCAATGCTTCATATGTTTCCTAAGATACGAAAAATGCTTAGCGTGTCGGGAACACCTCAAATGACCATAAACACAGTATACATAGTCTACGAATTAAATAAATACGTAGTATTTTATTGAGGAAAAGTCATTACTAGTTTATTCATGTTTCAAAAATTACCAATTTAAATTGCTTCTCATATGAAACCGAAAGAAAGGAAGGAGGATTTATAATTTAGAAGAAAAAAATGTGGTCAAATAATCATATACCGTACGGTAAAACTTCGCTATACCGCATATGTCCAGCGACATGTTCTCAAACCGGATTACAATATACCTGTAGTTTATCGAAATTATTTTTTATACATTTCTATTAGTGTAAATATTATTGCGTGTATCTTAGATACACATTTCGAGAAGTGATATTTTCCTTCGGTAGGTTTCCATTTTTTAAATTTTCATTGATTTCTTTTTAGCATGATATGTAAGAAATTGCTGCATGAAACTTATAGTTTCTTTTCACATGATATTTTATGCATCGAAGAAATGGATAAATCCAGTATTTCAGGAACTGATTATGGAAATCGAACTGATCGCAATTTTGAACAGAAGTTGGGAAAGCACGTGAGATGAAGTACAAGAGGAAAAGGGCTTTATTCTCTTCAGGTCATTCTGACATCGATTCCTCATTTCTTTTAGTCAAGAAGTTTCATCTAACAAAAGCCTAACTCTAAAGCTTGCGGAATCACCAATTTCATCACAACAGTAGCCAGCAACAAACGTTCACGATTATGAGTATACTTGATAACGCGAATACTATAAGTGGGAACTAAAGCTAGACTCCACTAGCCGTGTTTTGGAGTGCCGATCGCTGTACTAACAAAGGATTAGCATTATTACTCACTCGTTATTCTCATTAGTCACTCAAAAAAAGTTTCTCAATTTAAGGAAACAAAACCTTGACATAAAATCCTTCAATAACAGCTCCATTGTGTTAAATAAACACCGAAATTTGTGTTATTATTATTATTATTAAGGGTGCATTAGATCTTTTACAATTTTATAGAATTTAATAAAATTGGAAGTTCGATTTTCTGCACATGACTTGCAAGGAGTAGATACGCTTTTCATGTCAATTTCATGTTTGAAAAAGCATGAAATAAAAAAATCAGTGATAATCAATCTGGGGCGTAAGTTAGAGCTAATGATAGCATATTTTTATGTTTTTTGACCCACAATCTGGTTCGTTTTGCCTTATACGATACCGAAAATGATATTACAGTATACGTACTGTGTTTTTATGTATTGATAAATATTTATATAAAGCTGATATTTACTCAAGGTAAGTCTCTGTCATTAAGAAAGGCCAACGGCCTGAGCCTTAGATGCCTAAAGGTCATAAATAAAAAAATTCAATTCAAATTCAATTAAGAAAGGCAAAGAACTTAGTGATTTCTTTCATAGTTATTAGTGTGCCTCGTGAAGACCCTTTCGATTTCTTGTCCTCCGAAACAAGCAGCGTGTTTGTTTGCGTTGCTTGAAAAAAGCTTGAAAAAATGTGAAGTTCTCGGGCCCCCAGAAAGTCCCGCCTTGAGAAGTGACCGCACTCCAACTTCTACTAACGATTTCCGCATGCACTTGCTACATGCAACCAAAGCATCTGTCGCGGGTGTGGATGCTACGATTTCTGTCTTTCGGAGACATTTACCGGGAATGGGAATATGTAAAAGAGAGAGGGAAAGAAGGTGAAATAAGAAGATGGAGAAACACGAGAAGAGTTTTCTTAAAGAGGGCAAAAACCAGAATATGCATTTCTGTATATTCTGTAAAAATCCCTATATCGGTTCAAACTAGATAGCTTGTCTGGTAAACTACACATGCAAGAAGGGTGGGAAAACCCCTGGTAAAAGTCTGTATTGGCTCTACTATGAATCGCATCCTATAGTAATTGCAATTATGCCAAAGACGCTAAAGCAAGACTAGGTTTAGCATAATTATGTTAATAATGGCAACGATGTGGGGTAGCAACTGAGGCCTCACACCCTTTCTAATGGCAATACGAAGATTTCGGAAAAAATTGTCAATCGATTATCATCAACGAGTAGGCTCGGCTCAATTCCCCTAACTTCGACCTACAAAGGTTTACTTGACTAAAACTTCGACTTATAGAGATACCGGTACGTATACTGTAACTACGACTTGTAGAGGTTTTCTAGCAAATGATTTCTAAAACTCAGCGGCACGTCCAGAAGAGAAGAAAAATTCAAGTTATGGAGGTGTTTATTTCATAACGTTCAACCCGTAGAGGTAAGTAAATTAACACGGGATAGAACGTGATAAGGTGAAGGGGATTTTTTTTTTTTTAGTAGAGATATAAAGAATTCGATTTATCGAGGTTCACTGTCTAACATTTGTAACTTTAATTTAATATGATGATAACTGAACAACGTTAATAAGCTGTATCATTCATCATAATGTCCAATTAATTTCACAGCTGCAATTATTAGTTGTTGTTTTTCTCGCACACCCTTAAATATCCTTGTTCTTATCTCTTGGTGCACGCGTACGCAACGGGGAATCACGAAGTAAAAAGTTCCATGGCTAAAGGGAGCAGTGACTCCTTTATCTTATTCAATTTTATTTTATTTTCATTAGTTTTCAAATTGTGAATGGAAATCATTTAACTTCAAGAAGACAGTTTTCCGCTTCGACAGACTTCCATCTCTCAGAATGTAGGTTACAACAAAAACAAATTACATATCAATGTCATCTGTCAAAATACTAGTACAGCGGTAGATAACAAAATTCCAGAAGATGTGTATTTGTTACAAAAATAAAGTAAGTAAACAAAGCACTATACACAAGTTATGTGCGTGTATGTGTGGGCAAAATGTTTGTTGGTTCAACCATATCTAAAGAGGACATCTTTCTACCAACAGTTCCCTTACAATGAAATATTTTTCTCAACTTGAATGACATTTTATCAATCTTCATCTTTGAATTCATATTTTCCTGGTTTAAAAGTCTGATATGCAGGATACATAAAAGTATTTTCCAAAAATAAAAGAATGTCTCATTTATTATCCAATACTAGTATTTTATTCTCTTCGAAATGTTTACAAGTACTAGTTTGAATTTCATTTATAGACTTTAGGCAACTTTAGCTCAGGTCCGAATAGCGGTGGGAAGAGAAAGGGAGAAGGAAGTCGGCGAGGGACTCGTGTTGAACTATCTCTACATTAGCCTGTAGTGATAGAGGAATAACCTTGGAAAAACTCAGTCACGATGGCCGGCCACTGGGATCGAATCCAGTACCTCCGAAAATTTGAAGTTAACATTTTACCAACTGAGGTACGGCTCCTCGGTCTGTAAGCTGCAGAGGAGGTTGGATTGGAAGTCTATTCATGTTTTGCGTTGTCTTGTTGCAGGTGTTTGAATGGCACGAGATGCTGCATCAGCAGAAAATGAAGTCTGTCGAAGAAAGAGCTGTAATTAAATGTCTACGAAAGAAGGGAATATCTTAAACTGAAATTTGCCAAGATATGACCACAATTTTGAGTGAATCTGATTGGTTTTATGCTATAGTGCAATGCTGGTGTCTTGAATTTAAATGTCGAAGAACACCTTGTCAAAGATTAACATGCTCTTTTTCTCTTCAAAAACTTTCTCGTCTTAAGGTCCCTTCTCCTTCTACACTAGCAAGGAAAACGTGGCTGTTTTAGCGCGAACAAATGCCCCTTCTACCAAAACCCATGCTTTTAAATGTACGCGCAACCGAGCCTTCTAGCAAAACCCATGCTTTTAAATGTACGTATCTACACAAGCGTTTTCATGGTTTCCACCGCGCGGTTTGACAGACACATTTAAAAGCATGGGTTTGTTAGAAGGCACTGTTTGCTTGCGGTAAAACTGACTACTTCGAAAATAGCTCTGTTCAGGGCTTGAAAGAAAAAAACGGGTATTAAAAATAAAAGACCTGGACCCAAGCGTTTTTTTTTTTTTGGGGGGGGGGGGGGTATTGGGCTTTTTCGCGTTTAATTGCTCTTTTTCGGATTTTAGAAGTAAAATGTGAATGTATGTAAATGTAACGCTGTGTGTCACTACTGAGGAATCGAGAGGCTTGGAGCGAGCCTGTTTTGTATGGGGGTGACCTCACTTCAAGGTGTGCACTACATTCACGCCACGGCGTGGTTCGGGACCCAAGATAATTATAGGCATTTATTTCCCCATTCACAGGTGAGAATGAGGAAAATGAGGGAGAACCCCATTCGGGATGATCTCAGAGATCCGCCTGAGCAGTGTCTGTTTTTTTGTTTTTGTTTTTTAAAATATAATAGCAACTTTGGCTCACTAGGAACTGACCAGACCGCTCACTCTGGGATTTTGGCCAAACTTGGCAGACATATAGTCCAATATCGTAAATAATGATCTGCAATATTTGGACCGAGGATGGGCACCCGGGGCAAAGATATGCCACTATAGATTTTTAGATGTGAAGTTAATGGGAGCGTTTTTACGAGTTACAGAGTCCAATATTGATGAAAATTCGTACGTAGGTACAGTGCGTAGGTAAACCATTACAGCCAAAATTATTGCTGCTATGATCAACAAATAACGACAAGGGGACCCAAGGAAGATGGAACGTAGAGAGCAAGTAAATCAGTAACAGAGTAAGAAAAACACCTTTTCTTTTACAAACTTAAATATATTGAAAGAAAATGGCTATTAATTGATAATGGACAGAAGCCGATACATACGACAATGGCCTCCATATTGACTCTGATTCATTTTTTTTTAAAAATAGTAAGTGGGCCAGGTGATATATCAATCTATGCTGGAATGTTCCAAGAAACGCCATGACGAAGTTAGTTTTGGCGCAACTCTAATCCTGTATGACAAAATGACACGTGAAATTGACCTGGAGAATATGTGAGACGAATGATGAGAAACATTTTCTGTTGAAATTGTTGAAGGAACGGAAACCAAACGGTTACATTAGAGGTTACCGAAATCTCAGGAAATATTTGTGTACTCTCATCTGCTGCTCAATCTTCCCAGTGTCACTTGACCATCCGGAACACCAACCACCAAGTCACAACAGACGGACTACTCAGTCCTTGTGGTTCAGGCGGTAACGTCGCGGATTTTGGCACGACATTTTTCATTGTCTATAATTTTTTCAGACGTAATTCCTGACTTTTAGGGCAGATTGATGTGCCGAGTCTAGGTGTTAAAATTCATGTCTTGTAATAGGTTTGATATATTTCTCTTTTCATACGTCCACTTGGCCTCTTTCTTAGTGTAACATGCACGAAGTTCATCCTAGTTTGGTTCGACTCAAGGGTAAACTCAAGTCCTCTTGCATTCTTGTGTAAATTGTGTATGTAGGCTTTTAGCTGTTCTTCCGTCACAGGAAATATTTCTACGAGATCAAATCTCGTAGACAACAAATCTATATTCAAGTATAAGTTTTGATAGTGATGTCTTTTCTTGTACATCTCTGTTGTTTGGTCAGGTTTGATTTTGTCTTGCTTTTAAGAAATTATATCATCATCTCCTGTAGATGACCAGTGTGCTCTCGTAAAGAATGCTGGGATATGCCTGATTCCTTATAATTTTCCTTTGATTTTGGGAGAGCCATTTTGTATTTTGGTAAATTTGTTTTTATCTCACGTAGTGTCATCTGGTAATGCCTGACCTGGTTCTACCTGAAATGTTTTATGGCCTTCATTAGGGCCAAAGTATTTGTTTTAGGTGTGGAGCAGAACGAAAGTATCTTCTCTAAGATTTCTATCTTGTGTGTAATCAAATTTCATTTGACAGGTTCTATGTGACGGATTCATGCACTTGGACTTTATTGCTTGTTGGTCTGCTCTTTTTTCCTATGCAGTTTGTGAAAGTTGTTGGTTTGAAATAGCTTTCATTTATTACGATAAAGTTTCGTTTGGTGTAAGAAACTTCGCTTTTCTGAATGTTTTGTTGGTCCTGAGAAAGACCGGTGGTTTATGTGTTTTTTAAGGCTTCCAATAGGTCTTCTACGATGTCCTTTCCTGAAACAACTAAGTGGCGATGTCTGCATGACCCTCTGGCGTGTTCTTTGTTTCTCGGGAATAGGCGTTTCGTTTTTTGTCTTGCTTGTTGCTCGTAGCAGGAAATCCAGTGAGGCAATCTTGGCGCGTTAGACCACTTCCTTCGTGGCCTCCAACCAAAGCGGGCTTTGTTCTCTTCAAATGTCAATTACCACTCCTTTGGTATTAATTATCTGTAATGCTTGATGACATTCTTCTTAATACTTCATTCCGCTCTCCATAAAATAGCCGTGATGTTTCGTTCGAAATTGGCTGGTGATTTGATGAACTCAACCAAATTCAAGTCAAGTTTCTGGAGTCATATTAAGGATCTACTATCTCATATCCCTTTCCAGATCTCTGACTCGTAGTGCTGAGGAAGGTGCCATTGATTTAGCAAATTGCGCAGTTTTCTGAAGCAGTTTTCTTTCTTATCAGATCCGCTGAGATTTTTGCTTCAAGTATGTTCATGTTGTACTAAAAGTACATTTTTTACAAGATCACTTTCTAGAGAAGGTTTTATTGTTGTACTTAGAAATACAAGTATTTAGTATCGATTTTCCCAGTAGAATACTACCGTAACTATGAGAACAAACTGTACAAACGAATCCAGAATTTCTAGAAGGAAATGAAAAGAGAATACGACAGAGAAAACTGGTGGGTAGGGATGCCACATGGTCCACCGCTAATCGCATAGGAGAGACCGAGAAACTTGAAACAGTACCTAACACAAGCAGCTTTCACAGAAAATAATTGACGATTTACATGTATAACATTTAGCCCAGAAAGAACTCAACATAATTAACAACATGTCAAAAAAGATATAAAACTGGCACTGAAAAACATGAAATTAGCCGGTTTAAGGGACTAAACCTATGATCATACCAAGGAGATAAAAAATAAGCGGAGAAAAGCAGGAGATGTAAACCACTAAGAATTGAAGGATAGTATTACAGCATTCAGAGAAGCTCGATACCAAAAGAGAAACTGATGAACTAACTGTTTGTAGTCAATGAACTGTATTTTAGTACTTCTGAAATATAGAAACTTTAGTTTTGTATCTGAAAACAAAACATAGTTGCACGTCTTGCAACCAAGATCAAAAACACTGAACTGCTGCACAAGACTATATTATTCGTAAAAAAAAAGAGTGTATGTCTGATGAGGATCTTTGCTAGAAGGTCGAAACGTTACGTGTAATTTATTTTTTACGAATAATATAGTATTGTTCAGCAGTTCAGTTTTATATATATATATATATATATATATATATATAGTTTTGTATGTATACGGTTCATCAGCTTTTCATTGATTTTAAGAAAGCATATGATTCTATCAAAAGGGAAGAGTTATACAGTATCCTGATACGAATTGGAATTCCGAAAAAATAGTTCAACTAGTGAAGTTGTGTCTCAGCGACCCCATAAGCAGAGTACGGATAGGTAATAAATACTATGTCAGTTTCAAGATTCGCAACGAATTGAAAGAAGGCGATGCCTTATCACCACTACTGTTTAACTTTGCGTTAGAATATGCGATTTTAAAAATTAAAGGGGACCAAAAGGAACTATCATTGAATGGTTTGAATCAACTGTTTGTATACGCGGATGATGTAGATTTAATAGGGGACGCACTACAAAGATGCACTACAAGGATATAGATGCACTACAAAGCAACACCGATGTTTTAGTAGTAGGTCTACAGATAAACATAGATAAAACAAAATACATGATAACAAGCCGAAACGCAGGGAATGAAGAAAATAAAAACATAAGAATTAGAGATGAGGTCATATAGAAAGTAAACAAATTTAAATACTTGGGAGCATACGTAACAAGCAAAAATGAGGTCACGGAAGAAATGAAATGTCGCTTAGTATCGGGGAACGCATGTTTCTATTCAGTCCAAAAACTTCTAACATCGGGATTAATATCAAGGAAATTGAAATTGAAATATACAGAACGGTTATTCTGCCGGTAATACTTTATGGTTGCAAAAGTTGGAGTACCACCCTAGCAGATGAACATAAATTACGTGTATTTCAAAATAAGGTTTTAAGAAAGATATACGGGCCGAAACGGGACGAGATGACTGGAGAGTGGAGGAGACTGCATAATGAAGAACTCCACTAACTGTACGATTCACCAGATGTTGTAAAAATAATGAAATCGCGACGATTAAGGTGGGCAGGCCATGTAGCTCGGATGGGGGAGAACGAAGGTTATATTCTATCCTGGTTGGAAGGCCAGATGGAAGGAGGCCATTGGGAAGACCGAGACGTCGTTGGGAGGACAATATTAGAAGAGATCTTCGAGAAGTAGGTGTTCGTGATGAAAATTGGCTTGATATTACCCAGGACAGAATCCAGTGGCGAACGTTTGTTACTGCGGCGATGAATTTGCGAGTTCCATAAGCCATAGAGTAAGTTAGTTAGTTATGTATAAAAATAGCTTAGTCTAAATGAACAGTACTACAATTAATAATTTTATTGATTGGCAGTGCTTAGTGAGTTTGTTTTAAATACAATAATCAATTTTATTTTACTTTTTATTCAAATCAGTAGCAAGGCGGCATCACATAAACCTTCTTTTAGTTTATTTTATTGCAGTGATTTGGTTTTATAATGTTGCCAATTCGTGTTAAGTCTTGTAGTGCAATATTCATTCATAATTAGGATGGTGCTAGAACCACGCAAGTGGTACGGTAGGTGTTATTTTTACTCTCAAATATCTAATACAGCAAGCACTATCGGGTACCCATTTTTCTTTAACTTGCATTGCACGATATGTTTCTTCGTGTTCGCTATGTTTGACATGAATGTCTAAGATATACGTTGAGGGAGGGAAGAGTTCGGCGAACTATAAATACCAGTGTTGCTATCTTCCTACGATTTCTTTAAAAAGTTCCACTTTTCCGGAAATTTAAGAGAAAAGAAACTGAGGGAATAATAAGTAATAGAAAAAATTTTCACAGGTATTTATGTAAGTTTGTTATCTCGTAGAATCTAAACTACTTGAGCGAGTTTAATAAATGAAGTGTCGTTGGATTCATCTTGATCCAGACTGTGTCCTAGGCTATATGAAGAGATGAAATAATAAATGAATGAAAATAATAACTGTGATGAAACATGTTTAAATCTTGAGTTAAATCTGTAAAAAGCACATAGATTAACCGATTAGTGCATAACGTTCAAGAAATTGTAGACTGAAATAAATGTTTATTATTCGGAATTTCTATTTCTTTGCCTCTTATTATTATTATTATTATTATACATTTTATACAAGCATAATAATTAAGCTTTCTATTATTGGCAATTGAACTTCTGTAGAAGCTAAATAAATAAATAAAATATGTACTGCAAGTTTACGAAAGCGAATTAGAAATCAATTAAGTAAAATAGTTTGAGTTTTATGATGTAACAAATTACATATATAGCCTGTGAAAATCCGCCATTTTGTTAATTTCTGCCATGTTGTAGTTATGAATCGAGTTACAGTGGTAGATTTTGTTCCATCGTTTTCAGCACTCATTTTTCATCTAGAAACCGCTGTCAGAAATTCTGTTGCAGTTTGTTCTACGTTCACCTAAAATTGAACTAACTTGACTGGACTAATAGTTTCACGTTACACATGTATAAGGTGGTGGAAAACAACGCCGACTAAACCACCTCACGAGATTCCTAACATGGGTCGTGAAATGAACACAAATGCTTCGTTTCGGCACTATAGGCTGCCAAAAGCGTGGGAAATTGAACTTTAGAGATTTATAGTTCGAACACCACTAGCAGTAGAACCGAGGTTCCCTAATAAACTTGAAACCTGCTCTATTCAAAAATGCATATTCCAAAATTGGACAATGGATGAGCAAAGGAAGTGGGATATTCCCAGATATTCCCTGAAGTAAATGTCTGTCGGAAAAAGCACGAATAAGACGACTTTCGGTATCAGAGTATCATTTCTAAATAAATAAAAAAAAAAGGTTTCGCAAAGGAAATCTGTTTGAGATATGTACTAGCCGTAAAAGAATTACTGTTACTTGCTGCAAGGTAGTTCAATTCATCCGTATTTCGACACACCCTTACTTCAGAGAATTTCCAGGAATCTCCTACTATCTTTGGGGAACCCTTTGCGCACCTATCGTACAATTTTGGAATATGCATTTTTCGATAGACTAGCAAGCTCTAAAGTTCAATTTTCCACGCTTTCGGCAGCCTGTAGCACCGAAACGAAGCATTTGTGAACCCTTGATAATCTCGTGAGGTGTTTCTGTCGGTGTTATTTTCCAGATATAAGGAAGCCATGTATAAGCCTTTGAAGAATTTGATGCATAGAAATTTGAGTATATCTATAAAATTCGAGAATTGTAACAATAGAACACATGACGATAATAATTAATACATATACAGACACATATTTATGTATGAATTATGTGAAATATACGTTTTATAAAACTTACATACCTTCTTGAAGCTGTTTGGGAAGCACTTTATTGCAGTTCCATAATACAACTAGAAAATATTGAAATGATGGAACAGCAGAAATTGTTTGTTCTTGTTACGAAATTTACAGAAGAGACAGACGGCATTTTTTTCTTTTGAAGCTGTTAAGATAATTGCATCATTTAGCTTATACTTACATGCCTTGGATTCTCAGATTCAGACTTGCTTTCGAAATAGTTGCATTTGACACTGTTTTAAAACAAACAATTGAATGGAGTCATAACAAATATTTCTTAGTATACACTTAAGAACTAAACTATTATGTTACGAGTTGTTTTATTTACTTCAAGTATGTAGCAATCACTTGCCTAGAATGAGTTGTTTTGATATATCTGGTGTAGTAAAAAGTAATCCATTATTTTTGCATGACATTGAAGGCTTGACTTACCATAGTTAGAATGATCCGATTTAGGTCACATATGCGCCGTTTTGTTCGATAACGTGTTGCCATTTGGAAGGTAATATTATGATGCCTCTCTCATAGAAGCCCTTTTTCCCTATTGGCAAAAAATTGAGACAGTCGATTTTCACAAGCCTCTCTTGAAGCGAATTTTTCACCAACAAACGTGTTCGCCATGGACAGGAACAGATGGTAATCACTAGGTACCAGGTCCGGACTATAAGGTGGATGCATAAGAACCTCTCAACCAAGCTCCCGGAGCTTTTGGCGAGTCACTATCGACCTGGCGTTGTCCTGGTGGAACACAATGCCTCTCCTATTGGCCAAAGCTGGGCGCTTCTGGGCGATTGCTGCCTTCAGACGGTCCAATTGTTGACAGTATAGTTCCGAGTTAAGGGTTTGGCCGTAGGGGAGCAGCTCATAGTAGATAATTCCCTGCCAATCCCACCAAACACACAGAAAACCCTTCTTGGCCGTCAATCCTGGCTTGGGCACCGTTTGCGCCGGTGCACCGCGCTTCGACCACGACCGTTTTCGCGTGACGTTGTCGTCAGTGATCCACTTTTCATCACCAGTCACCAACCGCTTCAGAAATGGGTCGCTTTTGTTGCGATTCAGCAGCGATTCGCAGATGGAAATTCGGTCCGTGAGGTTTTTTTGCGTTAACTCGTGTGGCACCCATACATCAAGCTTCTTTGTGTATCCAGCCTTATGCAAATGGTTCCACACGGTTTTTTGTGCAATGTTTAGCTCTTGGGCAATCGAAACAGTGCTTACATGACGGTCGGACGCGACAATGTCCATGATTTTATCGACATTTTCGACACTTGGCCTTCCAGTGCGTGGTACATCTTTGACGTCAAAATTACCGGAACGGAATCGACGAAACCAAAATTGCGCGTGATTGGCTGTTACAGTATCAGGACCATAAACACTATTCACATTTGCAGCCGCCTGGCTTGCGTTTTCGCCTTTATCGAAGAAAAACTGTAAAATATATCGTATTTTCTCTTTGCTAGTGTCCATTTTGACGCGCGCTCACACAACACTGAGTCAACTCATCACAACTATCTGAACAGTGTTTGTAGTACGCAATCTTATCGTTTGAACGCCATCTCGTTGAACCCGATCGGACTTATACAACGCGAGATACAGATCACTGAAGCCATCTATTGGCAAAATAATGGATTACTTTTTACTACACCAGATATTTTCCCTTTTCTGTAGAAAATAAGCCCAACTTTTAATTAACATGTCAGCCAATCTGAAATGAGTTGTTTTTATTTGTCTTTAAAGATAAATACAGGGCTAGCCAAAAAGCAGTGAATGATTTAATCACGCTCTCTAAAGACTTTATACAGAATCTTATTCAAGTGTAAATAGAAGGACTTTATAGATAGTTTTATACAAGAACTTTATACAAAGTCTTGTATAAGAATGAATACAAGAACTTTGTGTATATACAAAGATGAAAACAAAGACTTAGGGCCATATTTATGAATCACTCTCAAGAGATGGGTAGCTCCCAGGATCTTTGAAATGGAATGCTTCTGGGAGCCACCCATCTCTTCTGTGTGATTCATTAATATGACCCTATGTCTTCTACTAGGGTGAATAGGTCAATCATAATCCTTCAATCTTACACAAGGATGCATAGGTTAATCACGAAATATTCTCATCACTGCATGTGGGGCCAAGTAGGTTGGAAGAAGGAAAGATGAAATAGAAGAAAATGTATGTGTAATGTAGAATTAGGTAACAAAGTCCTTCACTTCCCTACAAAATTTTCTACAGCACTAAGCACTATAAAATCTCAGAAGAAAACACACTTATGTGTCTGAAAAGAGTTATTTATTTTTTTCTTCCGCCATGATTAGATGTCATCGAGCGCAATTGCTTTGAGAGATATCGATAATATAAAAGTCAAATTCTGTCTGTGGACATCCATGATTAAATTCCAGCAACGTTTTCGTGCGTTGCGGAGTTAGTTCCCACGTTTTATCTCTGTTTTTACTTATGGGTTCAAATCAGATGAATCTGTTGGATGCGCGTTTATCGCAGGCGGGGAAGCCCGCCAATTTTGTCAATCGCATCATTGTTTGTACAGATTCGCTCAGTGTTGTTCAAAGCCTTGGAAATATGTATTCTAAACATCCGCTCGTGTAAGATATCCTATGTAAGACACACGCCATCTGCTCTGCTGGTGGTGAGGTTGTCTTTTCCTGGATACCCAGTCATGTTGGTATCCATGGTAATGAATTGGCAGATCAAGCTGCTCGTGAGGCCTCTTTGGGAGCTAACATTGATATCCAACATGTCCCATTTCAGGACATGTTGATATATTATAGACAGGTTACAGGGAATGAATGGCAGCGACGATGGGATGACGTTGTTGTTAATAAATTGAAAGAAATTAAGGTAACTGTTGCTCCATGGAAATCATCTTGCCGAGATAGTAGGCGTGAAGAAGTACTTCTATGTCGTCTACGTATAGGGCACCGTCACATAACTCATGGATATCTGTTGCGACGTTTGGACCCTCCGCATTGTAGTGAATGCAATGGAATTTTAAGATTGCCCCGGATATAATCATCTCAGACAACGTTATAACATTCTCAATGACATGGCTTCATTGTTAGGGGATGAATCAGATATGTTGCAAAGTGTTCTTATGTATGTTCAAGAGACAGGTGTATCTCCGTCTATTTTAGATGATTGTGTTGTTTGGCTGTTAAGTTTTAAGTAGCATTATTATTTTATTTTTGTGAAGGGCCACTTACAGCCTTCACGTTTTTAACTTGTTATGCTAAAGACTTTATATATCTTTAGCTTTTACCATTATTTTATATTTCTGAAGACACTTTACATCTTCAGCTTTTATATCATTTTATTATTTTAGTTAATTAACAGCTATATTTAGACGTGACAAAGATAAGGGGCTTCTCCCGTAACAGGACGGGCGTAAGCCATAGTGCTGTTACCGCCCATACAATTCATTTTATCTTATCTGTATGTGGAAAATGGTTTTTAAAACAGTTTAACAATATTATTAAGTCCTTAAATTGCTGAAAGAAATTGAAGGTAGATACACATTAATGGATACTAGATATATTCCTGTGGGAGGGTATATTCAATTCCGCCATATTGAATATCGATTCATTTTTTAAATGGGAAGTTGGGCATGTAATATGTCATTCTGGGCTAGAATTTTACGGGAAGTACGTTCCTTAAGTCAGTTTAACTGTAAATGTATTATTGTGAGAAATATGAGTATGTGGCAATGGTATGGGGTAATGATGCAACGGCCTGAAAACACCCATTTAGTTTTGAAATAACGAAGGAAATGAAATTCAAATGCATACAAATTGTTCTTGGGTATAGTGTATCTTTATAAATGTGTATCGATTTGGGTTTTATTTCTTCCGTCATTCCTAAACGAAATCGGTGTTTTCAGGCTCTTGCTTCATTACCCACATAGAAGCGGTATGTATCCTTATCTCTCATAATAATACGTTTATAGCAAACCTGACTTCAGATCCGTATTTATCGTAAAATTCTAGCCCAGAACGACATATTACACGACCCATTTCCCTTAAGAAAATTAATCGAGATTCAATATGGCGGACTTTAAGTTGGTGGCCATAAAGAACATACCCTCCAACAAGAATCGCGGCCACCCAGTACCCATTACTGTGTATTTACCTTCTATTTCTTTTAGCAATTTATGAACGTAAGGATATTTCCACATTTTTTGATCATTTTCCACAGACAAAACTTGACTTTTATATCATCGATATATCCCAAAGCAATGACACTCGAGTGGCCAAAATTTGAATGCTCACAAACTTTGACATTTTAATGATGACGGAAGAAAAAAATATAACTGTTTTCTGCCCCATCAGTATGTTTGCTTGTCAACCAAAACTCAGCGTTTTCTAGGTTCTCCGACTTGATCGCATGTAAGTTTCTTGCTTAGCAGAAATAAATCACATGTAAAATATCTTGATTACATTTCCCCTTCCAGAGACTCTGATCAAGTTGTCGAATAGCTTCGTAGCAGCAGTGGATTATTGTGAAGATGTATGCCGTGCGTTAGCAGGAAGGCACATTGGGCATTTGTGAACATTGTAAGTAAAACGTTATAGTCAGACAGGTAGGCCTACTTTAAGATTTACTGCAAGGTTGTATGTTCATTTGTTTAAAAATATAGTATTTTGAAATCGAATTATTCTCTTTGAAGCACCCTGTATACACACACACAATAAATCACAGCCATATTCAATCCACTAGTGGATGAGGCCGCTCCCCAAAGAGAGGAGTTGGTCTACTGCTCCCACGCTGACCAGATGGGTTGGGAGAGGGGAGCCGAAGCTCTCACTGTGATCGCCACTGTCTTTTATTCACAGCAGCTCCCCAATTGTCCTCACGATGCTGGGTCAACACCGACATTTTTGAGCCCCCACCGGGAATAGAACCCGGGACCGCTCGCACTGAAGACGAGCTCGCTACTGACTAGACTATGCAGGAGCTTATAGGAGCAACAAATTCTGCTTTTACTTTATTCTGTGTGGTGTCCAATTTATGATACAAACTATTGGATGACATGAAAATGTAATAATAAAAAAAATCCTTTCGGCAGGCCTACGGGCTGAGGTAGATTTAGATGTGTTTTTGATTGAATTTATTGGGAAATAAAAACACTTTAAGTAAATATACTTTTATCATTTTATTTTCATTATAAACACGGTAACTAAATTACCGTGCAAATTTTTGTTATTAGAACTGAATACAGCGATATTCCAATTGAAATTAACAGGCCCAATAAAACCCGCCACCTTATATACCCTTAGCGAAATATGAGCGATATCGAGAAACTAGTTATTCATTTATTGATTAATCATCAAGAGCTTTTCAACGTTACCCCACAAGACATGGTTTTATAAATTTCGAATTTCTACCCCCACCCTCACTCGTACCCCCACAACCCCTGAATCGTTGGTGTCATCGTAAACTTCTTAGGGAGTACTAGAATTTATGTAGACAAAGTTTCCCTATAAACTTCATAGGGGCTGATATATAATTTTGTCAAAATTTCAACCCCCTCGCCAACCACCCCGTCGAGCCGATTTTGCTCATTAACGAACTTAGCCGAGCTATTTAGCCTAGAAATAACATAATAAAATTTGGTTCAAATATCTTCAAAATTATGGCCGCTAGCGTGTAATTATATAAATATATATATGACATGGTACCGATCTCAATAGATATATTTTTCTTCGAAATCTACCTAAAAATTATATTGAAAAATGTGAACAAAATTGCTACTGTGCTATTTTTATGAGAGGTGCCTAATGTAATAAGAGACCCCGACTTTTTGTGGAATGTTCAACTAGTTGTTTTAGAAATGTACCATTCAACAGTCTCTTTAAACCAAATCCTATTATAACACAAAAATATAGAACGCCAAATTTTCAATTAACCTCATTTTCTTTAATTTTCTATTTTGCCACAAATATCGTCAGACATTGTTCGTATTCTGTTACATAAAACAGAAGTAAAGATAAATAACGTTTTAATGTTCAACGTAACTTCTACAATAGGGAAAACAACAATGAGAATAAACGTCAAACATTAAACAGAGACTACTCTGTGAATAAAGAAATTTCGATACAAATAAGCTCCTAATATGCGACCCAATATTATTATGCGGCTTTCGACCGGTCTCATATACTGAACCCCATAAAGGTCTCATAATAAGACCTTCGAAGAATAAACAAATGACTAACAATATCTCAGTTATAAGTGGAAGAAAGCTGTTAGCTCATTCTCATACACATACTCACTGCTACGAAATAAAGTACAGATAGAATAAATATCAATTTATCTTCTCCATTTTTAGAGCCTAACTCGTGCACGGGAAAAAAAGTTTTTGGACCACGATTTCTTTTCCACACACGCTGCAGTCTGAACCAACAACTCTCCACACAAAGAGCTCACGTGACGTCCAGTGCTGTGGCGGCTTTTCCTTCTGGTTTAGTTTGTTTGCGCTAGGTTGCAGCTCTTGCTTCAGAAGATATATAGGGGTCTCAATTTAGGTGCCTATCCTCATTTTCGGGGTTCTTACCCTATATTGTATATTGAAATAGGAAAAGAAACTGGATTCGGGATATTAAGACTACGAAATTGAAGACAGTGTGTGGTTTATTTAGTCAGTTGCAGTGTTTGTGTTAAACTTTACAATGACGATTTCATTTATTTTACATTATACTAGATAGGATTGTGATATAAATACTTGTACTTTGAGTGTTTTTACATGATAAACTATATCTTGCAAGAAAGACATGCTTTCAAGATTAATGTTGTGAAGAAAAGGGAAGTTTCAACTATTACAGTGCGTTATCATTTCAATACTTGCATGCGCTGTTTCATACAATTTTCTTCATGAACAATATTCTTGTACATTAGGTTAACAATGCGATGTTTTCCGTGAGAGAGTTAAATGTTTTTGTAGAGCCTTTACCAACATTAGCAGTAGTAGTACAACAATAAGAAAAAGAAAATTTGAACGTAATGAATTTTCTTGTAAAAAGGTAATTTCTGATGCTTCTACAGGAAAATTCAGTACAGACCATCTGGCAGCACTGAGATGTGTTACCGTGCTCTATAGTCTATACAACCATGTTGTGAAGGCTTGAGTTGTTTATACTAAACTTTAGAGCGGACAGTGCATCGCTGGTTTGAACATTTTCGTGCCGGAGACCAGAATCTGTAAGATGCGGAGAATAGAGGACATAGCTAAAGTGTGGATAACGACGTTTTAAATTCAAGTGTGGAGATAAATCCACGCCCCACTGTCAGAAAACTTGTCCGATACTTCAACCATTTCCAAGCTCCTTTTTCAAATATAAAATGTGAAAAAGTGGATAACTAGCTAATGTATGAAACAGGGTTGCCACCTTTCTGTTCGAGAAGATCAGAACAGGCTTTGTAATGGGGGTTTCTGAGAGTATCAGTATATACACCAGTGGTTCTCAGTCTTTATTTGTTCGCGGCACACTATCCTTTGTAGTGTGTTGCCGCTGCGCACTAACGTACAAGTTGGCAACAATGCAGGAGATTTTGTCACTTATTGTAAGGCGTGAGATAAACAATAGTTTCACTGTAAAAGAGAGATAATTAAGCTCATGACTATTTTTGTTCATTTCTCAAAATAAATATTGAGGTAAAATATTTGAATTACTTCTTTCATCAGCAAAAATCACAGTCTCAGAAGTTTCACGGCACACCAAGATAATCTCGCTGTACACCGGTTGAGAACCACTAACAAACACACTAAATTCGGCCACTAGGATTAAATGGAATTTTCCATCTTTCGATAGCGGAAAGAAGAGTCACTTTTTTAGAGCAGATTTTCTTCGGAGAAAATATGAACAATTTTCGTTCAAAAATCTATATGATTTATGATAGCTTTTTTCGATGGAAATGTAATGTTTTCAGATGAATTTCCACTCGTAGTTCATCGGAAATTTTCACTCTTTTGTGATATAATTTTCGTTTTTGAAAATGAAATCTACTCAATAAAATGTTGCAAATGCAAATAGTAGTAAGAGTAAGTATTAATTATTCGTAAGTAGTATTTTAAAAAAGAGAATGAAAAAAAAAATTACCTCGGCAGAAATGAAACTCCGACCAGTAGTGACAACAGACCGATTTACACCATGATTTAATTACATATTAATTAAACACGTGCTTGCTGCATGAGACTCTGACTGTTACCGGACAAATTTACACCATGATCATTAATCATTCTTGTTTTTCACAATTTTACTCCCGGATTTGACAGCTCGCTAATTGAGACCTTTATTTTTTACCCCTTTCCCCGGCCAGGAGCACAAGAACTTATTGCTGTTGAAGTCTTGTTTCATCTTGTCGGAAGAAGAAGAACAGCAAATTAATAAGTTTTGAGAAAAAAAAGAGTTACCTTTTTTCTTCACGACCCTTTCTTTACTAGACAACACAACTGGAGATAATGAAGTCATTGCCTAGAGGCCAACGCCAAGAAAAAAAGCAGAAAGGCTAGAGATTAATATTTTTAAACGAAATAAGAAATAAAATTATTATTGTCGACAACGAGATATGAATGTAAGATATTTCAAGTACTTGTGAATATTACGAAGATCTAGGAACATTGTATTGGCAGTGACATTGTTTGATATAATTTTAGTTAGGGCTGATGTTTGATTGAGAGAATTATAAACACCGATTTTGCATAATAAAATGTAATTTGACTGAATTTGCATAGAAAAGCTTTCAAAGACCGTAGTAAAGTACAGAAAGGTAATGAACGCGAAAAGAATCATTGAATATAAGTTGGAATTGAGATATGCAGAAATATAAACACTGATTTTGCATA
>JAGDQP010012466.1:0-31353 GCA_022664845.1 Lepisma saccharinum
AATAAGGGTGGTGGGGATCCTAAAACCCACTACGTCCACCGCCACCAACCTTAAGGCTGTTGCCAGCTCGCGCCAAGTTCCTTTGTTCCTGTTACATGCTGTCACCAAGGAACTTGGCCTTCCGTCTCCCATTTCACACCTTTTTAGGGCTAAAGAACTTGGCTCCACTTTTTGCACCTCTGGTGTTTTTGTTCGGTAAGATAAATTACATGAAATATAGAAGCAGCTGCCATAGTTTTTATGAACGTGAAGCTAGCTCCAAATATAATATAAAGTAAACTTGAAAGAAAAACCAGTTTCTTAGAATTGAGAAAAGTTATTATCTCTACGCAGAGAAACAGTTTTCTAACAAGTAGACCTACCAATGCTTCAAAGAGCTTTTTCAAACTTGGTAGAGGAGTAGAGCACATCAGGAAACCACCAGAAAGCATGATTAAAAGAGCGTTCGTTCATAAGGACGGCTGAAATGGCCAAAAATTTGATTCAAAAGAATAGGTAATTATAGTGTGAACTAAAAAGGAAGACTCGCCAAGTGACAGACCCCGATTTTCATGAAAATTCGTATATAGGTATATTGCTTAGCTAAACCTCCACATCCAAAATTATAGGTGCTGTCGTCAACATATAACGACAAGGGGACCCGAGAAAGATGGAACGTAGAGAGCAAGTAAATCGAATACAAAGTACGGAAAATACCTTTTCTTTTATAAACAGTTACATATATTGAAATCAAATGGCTATTAATGGATACTGGGCTGGAGGTGGTATATGCTGGAGAGTATGACGACAGTAACCGTCATCTTCAAAGCGGCCATCTTGACTATGCTTCAAAAATTTTAAATAGTAAGTGGGTCATGTGATGTATCAGTCTGTGCTGGTATGTTCCAAGAAACCCAATGGTGAAGTAAGTTTTGGCGTAACTCTAATCCTGTATGACAGAATGACGCGTGAAATTAACCTGGAGAATGTGTGAGTCGAATGATGAAAAAACATTGTTTGTTCAAACAGTTGAAGGAATGAAAACCAAACGGCTACAGAAGAGGTACCGTTATGTTGGAAAATATGATCCTCATGGACGCAACAAGAAATGCACTTAAAAGTTTTAAATACACTAACGGAAGATGAAGTCCCAATTTCAAGAAGGCATAATGCTAGGTGAATTTGATAATCTCCAGGTCAATTTCAAGTGTCATTTTGTCGTACAGATTAGAGTTATGCCCAAGTTGACTTCGTCATTGGGTTTCTTGGAACATTCCAGCACAGATTGTTATATTACATGCCTCATTTACTAAAATAAACCAGTGCTAATGCACACGTAAAAGATTTATTTATGTTTTGTGTCTTTCCTATTCTTGTCAGTTATATTGTTGGAACAAAGATCACGCTGCGTCTATGTCAAACATTGGAAAAGATGATGGCATACCCTTTGAGTGTTTGAAAGCTTTTGTCATATAGGTTTCCCAGGCCAGAATTCTGCTTCTTTATAAGAGAAAAAAATTAGAAGTCATAAATTTAAGCTTGCTAAAAAACGCAGAACTAATACTATATATAAAGACAGGGTTTGGTGTCGCATACTACACGTATATAAACACATCTAGTTATAATTTTTCACCAAAGGTATATTATTTTTCCAGCAAAAATAAAATATTTTACTGTAATTATTAGGGACAGTAAAATTTCGTGCATAAAGGTATTTAAATTTCATGAATGATTTCGTGAGTAAAGTGTTAAACAATCGTGAGTACAAGTTAAAATTTCGTAAGTACAAGAGTAAATTTCTTGAATAGCTAAAAATAAATAATTGTTTTGAATGACGTTTTAAAATTTTAGACATAAAGCTTGCACTAATTCATGTTGCTCAAAACCTAGCTAAAGTTCATCTGTTTCTCACACTTGTTATACATTTACAACAACAGGTGTCGAAATTTTAATGAGCATATGTACAGCTGTCAAGGAATTTCTTTCTTAATCATTCAGCTGAATTCTCATAGCCATATGATGAACACATGTCCAAATTTGTCTTAGTCAGATTTTTTTCGATTGCTGAGAAGCACACAGGAAAACTTTGAAAAATTCTCTCACATGCTGCATTGGAAACTTTGCTTTCCGATAGCGTGATTTACGGTGGCGTGATGTTTCACGTGTTCGACTTGTTTTCACAAACTCTTTCACCGCGAATACCGTCAAACGCACACAATGAATGGCCTTGTATTAATGCTGTTCGTTTTTTTCCGCTAGATGGCAAAAAATGTTCGCAAATTTGGTGCCATCAATGGACATTCTCTGTGCTACGACAATCCGATTATAGATTTTTGAGGACGAATTGTTTTTATTTGATTGTTTAGGTATTACTTTCCTGAATCAATGGATAGTACTCAGAATTCGTGGATGGAACCAAAATGTCCAAATTCCGTGAGTTGAAAATAACATTTTCACAGTGTTAACAGTCATCTATCTATTTCATGCGACTTCTTGTGTATTTATTTTTTTGCGAATTCGCCAATGGCAAAGTTCTACAGTCCCTAGTAATTATTAATTTTCATTATCCATTTCTCAGAGAGTTAATACTTTTATGCAATAACCAGAGAGATTTTCTAACTTTTTAAAATCCTTTATATAGATATCTTCGCGGTATAGTAATGGGACCGGCATAGGAGTTCCGTAAAAGTTAGATGAAAATTGGTGTTTTAGTTTGAACTTGGAATTGACATTAACGTCCAAAACGAGCTGTTAAACTGCTACGAATAGGATCTACTGTTTTTGGTAACGTTAACTCCGAAGCAAGGGACCCCGATGGGGCTTGAACCATTGAACATGCGCACAGAAACAGAATTCGCTAACCGCTCGGCTATCCTGGTGTCATCGATGCTCTCATATGAAGGAACTGGACGGACAAACTTAGGAAATATATTGGGGATTAAAATTAAAACCTCTTTTTTGGATTCTAGTTCAAAATTAATCTGGTCATATTAAGGGAATATAATTCTTTGCAAACAAGCTATGTGATAAACCTTGTTCTTTTAAAATGAAATAAAGTTCGTTAATTGTAAAAATAACGTGGTATGTATGAACAATACATTAGTATTAAACTTATCGATGCGTTCTGGGAAGAGGCATGATTACTAGTAACTGAATCGTTGGGACACGAAGCCACAATAAAAAGCTCTTCGGTGGATTTCACCATCCTTCGTTAGACTTGAACGACTCATTTAACGCTTTAACGACTCATTGCGTTCGTTAACTAACGATTCGTTAAATTCTTGACGAAGGTATTGAAGCCCACCCACCATGTGTGTTTTGCTCTTAACACCTTTACTTTCAGACAGTCACTCTTTTTCGATAGCCTTTTTTATTTATTTCATTTTGTTTTCTGCGTCCATGTGAAATGCATGGTAGCCCCTCTATGATAAAGACCACCTCAATTTAAGGAATTGTTTTCAATCTGATGATACTACAACACCCTAAGTTTAGGTCATAAATTTATTCCTCCTTGTTCTTATTTTTAATGCGTTTATTTAATAGATCTTAACCCAATACTTAATACATATTATTATAAATTAAAATTTCCAAAATGTTTTGGAGCAAGTTGATATCACACAAGAGTAAGCGAAATTTCATGTGTACAGAAACCGCCGCTCGCGTGCACAGCCAGAAGGGTCAACCGTTTGATTATGTAAGCTCATTATTATCTTGTATTCAGTTTGTCAACAAGAACCTTAAATGTTGCAATTGGTAAACAAGTTACCATTGCGTTCTCAGAGCATCCCAATCAGGAGATCGTGGGTTCAATTAATGCAGCCGACCATTCTGACTGAACTTTTTCCAAGGTTTTTTCCTCAGTCACACCAGGATAGTACCTTCCAGTCAGGCCCTAGCCAACACCTTCCAGCACCCTTTCCCCTACACTATACCGACCTCAGCTTTAGATGCTTAAAGGCCATAAATAAAGTACAAGCTCAGAGCAGCCAACATTATTTTCTCTTAATATTGAGGAAAAAGAATACAAAATGTGCTGTAAGTAGAAACTCATTTTTTTATCTATCAAAAGCAAGACTCACCTCTCGTGGACCAGGCGGTAACATCGCGGGCTTCGGACCGTCAATGGGTAGGTACGCGGGTTCAAGCTCGTGGCTGGCCATCCTGACTGGGGTTTACCAGGTTTTTCGTCGGATTCATCAGATGAATGCCGAGATGGTATCCCAAAAAAGGATCTGGCGGTACCTTTCCCATCCTCTACCTAACCTATCCCGAACCAAAGATGCCAAAATGCCATAAAATAATTTAAATTAAAGTAAGAAAATGTTCTAAGTTCGAACATGCATCTGTGTTTGAGATCCCTTGAGATTTGTAAAATTGTATTTCGGTTAAATTCCCTTCAAGATTTTTATACTTACAAGCCGATTTACCTTCTTTAACTTCTATATTTGATTAATCAATTCCGCCTCCTTATTAACTTACATGTTTATAGTATGATGGTATCATCATATAATTTCTATGGTGCTTGCAGTTTCGTCATAGTTTCAAAATAACAAAATGGCAGCTGCTATTAAAGAATACACTGGTCACAAAGCTCGTATGAGCTCCTGCGTGACGTAGTCGGTAGCACGCTAGACTTCAGTGCAAGCGGTCCTGGGTTCGATTACCCGTCGGGGCTCCAAATTTAGATGTTAACCCACCATCGTGAGGACAATGTAGGAGCTACTTGAACAAAAGAAGTAGTGGACTGTGGTCATGAAAGCCAGACACACGGCTACGAAGAGGCGTTACGCTGACCACGTAACCCTCTACTTGAACGTAAAACAGTCGTCTGACAGGCCAGGGTCCTTAAGGGGTTGTCGCGCAACCCAGTTTTGATTAGGTTTTCTTTTACAAAAGCTCTATTAGTGTATTATATATTATGTTCATGCAGAATTACGGATTGATAAATACAAAAAAAAAACATAGACTACTTTTGTATTTTGATACATCGAAAATCGAAATATTAAATATGTTTTTAAAATTATGTTTTATGTCAAATTCGCACAATATGCAGATAAAGATATTCAGTTTCCAATCCAATTATTTTGTTACCGGTTCAGTTGTATTTCACATTAAAAATTAAGACTTTTATTCAATATTTTATTTTGTTTCTTCAGTAGTGAAAATAATATTAAAACAATGAGAAGTAATACTACAAGTCTGTGAAGATATTTGTATTTTCCTATCATGTCTATCATCATATTTAAGAAAGCTTTTAGACGGTTTTATGCGAATCTGAAATAGTGTGTTCAATGATGAATCTCCTTCGGTCAGGTCTACTTAAATATAAACTTACTTTCTTCACAGAGCTAAAACTGAAAGTAAAATAGGCATTGTTAAGCCCTATTTAACAAATAATAAGCTAAAATATGTAAACGCATATCCACAATTCCGGAATGTAATTGGAAAAGGCTGAAGATGCCAGTATTTGAAAAATCCGTTTTTATTTTGTAGAAAACACCCCACACTACATCATCAGTGTCGTAGAAAATGTTAAATATATGAGTGCTTGTTGTAAGTTTTCTAAAATCTCAAACGCTCTAAGAAATTATTAAATCTGAAACATAAATATTTTTCGAGCCGGTCGGGTAACCGTGCGGTCTAAGGCGTTAGGCCAACGACTCAAAGGTCCCGGGTTCGAGTCCCGGAAGGGGCAGGGATGTCTTTTAACTCGATCGTGACGCATAATCGTGAAGTCAACAGTTACTAGACTGATCTATATAAAATAAAGTTTACCAAAGTGTTTTATACATATTTTTTCGAAACTCTAAAATTCTAAATAAGTAAGCGAGTTCATTTGTAATTTTGATTTTTGGTACTTTGATCCTTTTCCAATTATGTTCCATTTCACAAAAAAAAAACTATAAATATGTGAACATTCGTGTCTAAAGAACTCTATGTTTACAAAATCTCTTTGAGGTATAATAGGTTGAAAGAAGAAACCATGAAATATTACAAACAAAATGATGATTATTACCTGCAGATCTTAAAGTGAAGATAAGTAAAAACACCGCTACGAAACTGTTCAGGAGGAATCGCTTGTAGTGACCCATTTCGCTCTACAAAATATCATAAGTGTTGCTGGAAGAAGTCTATCTGTGGAAAGTTAAGAATGTTCTTTGTGTATATATATATATAACACATAGTGATCAAATGTGAATACTAAAAGCTGTTCTTCCACTACCGTTTAACTTGGCACCGATTGTCCGTTTCGTTCTTTTCCAGTTTTATAATTGAGCATGAAATCAGTTGACAATAGTGGAACAAATGAAATACAGTCGGCTGTTTGCAGACAATGCCATCAAATATCCAATGGAGACATTCATAATTTCTGTTGGATCAAATTCTCTTTTATTTTAGGCTTGAAAATCCTTAGCACGCAGCTATGGTATTTAAGACAAAAAAAAATAAGTAGATTTCAGAGTATTTTTCTGTGACAGTTTGAGCAAAATTAGACAAAATGTTACAGCAGTCCTGTTTAAACCATGCAGAAGAATTTGTAAAACCATTCAGTTCGTGCTAAATCCTTCGACTCAAAAAAACATTCTGTTTAACGTAATAAATGGAATGAGCACTGGCATTCAGTTAGTGCAATGGTTCTTAGACCTGAAGTCTACGGACCCCTAAGTGCTCCATGGGTGGGTTTCAGAGCGTCCAGGAGGAGCGGATAGAAAATAGCATTTACATTCGCTGCATGTGCAAGTGTAGCAAACAAGTAATCAGGCTATTTGGAATTACTTTAGCTTGCGTCGGTCGTGATTTTTTTCAACGGAATCTGTCACAGGTTCACCAATCAGCTACTGAAACACTGTCATACTGACAGATTATTAGTAATTATGAATTTCCTACGTCTTTCGGGGAAATGAATCAGTAAATTCCAATCAAATAAAATACACGTATATATCTATAGTGCATTCATAGTTCTGTTAATATTTATGAGGAAGGGGTCCATAGCTATCATCAGATCTTTTAAAAAGGTTAAGAACCAATGAATTAGGAGGAATTGTAAGCTGGAAGAATAAAATTGCTTATCTAGGTTCCCGTGGATCAGTGAGTACGGTCGTAAACTTCAAAACGATACTGAGGAGGCAGACAGGTCAAGTCGTGCTGCACCCTTCTCTCCAGCATTTCCCTCAGCCTCACCATGCAAGCATCGCTAAGGTCTGTGGCTACTTTTTCTTCTTTCGCCCAGTCGAATATTCTCCAAGGGACTTCGCTCTTAATACAAAACCGGCCTAGGCCCTAGCTACCTGTCCTGTTCAGAGAAAGTAAATTGTAAACAAAACTACTTTAAAAACATATTTATCTATTTTAGCTTTATCTAATTAAAAAAAGGGACGAAGGGTATTTTTTCCAATTATATGCGAGACAGGCAGCTATGCATACACTCGTCATATATGTGAGCGATACCGCCCCTCGACGATCCTCTTACGGGTGTATGGGTAGCACTTGGTGCATTTTCCCGGGTATCATACTGACATTCACCTGATGAAACTCAGGGGGAACTCTGGAAAAACCTCACTCGCGACTAGAAGCAATATAATTTCTTAAATAAAGCGTTTAAATTTCTTGAGTGGAAATATTGAAAAAATATCGTGAGTACAAGGTAAATTTATTAAATACAAGGGTAAATTTATTGAGTAAATATCATGAAAATGGTAAAAAAAAGTTAAAAATTATAAATAATTGGTTAAAATGACGTTTTAAAACTTTAAACATGAACCTTGCACTAATATAAAGTGCATTTCTTTAGAAATAACAAGTACCTACCAATACTTCTATTTATTTATTCCAGATTTTCACATAATTCTACCACATGTTGCTATCCAGGGGTCACTCTGTATCATTTCACGTGTGCTACTTGTCTTCGCAAAGCTTTTCACCGCTAATACCGGCTAAGGCAGGCAGCGAATGCCCTTGTGACCATAATTCATATTTTCCCGCTAGATGGCAAACCATATTAACAAATTTGTTGCCATCTATGTAATTCTGTGTACTACATTCTAACATTCTCCGCGCTACGCGGCTTCAGTGATAGATTTTTGAAGACGAATTACTTTTTCTCAATTGCTTGAGCATTATTTTCGTGAATGAATTAATGAAATAGCTATAATTTATTGAGTAGTGCTCAGAATTCATTGATGGAAGCAAAATGGCCAAATTTCGTGAGTATTTCGTTTGTCAGAAAGCACATTTTCACAATATGTTAACAACGATGTATCTACTCCGTGTGATTTCTTGAGCATTTAAAACGTTCGCGAGTCGTGAAACGCTACTGTCCCTAGTCATGGCCGACAGGACAATTCGAACCTGCACCGAGCCACTGTAGCTTAGTGGCAGAACGTTGGCGTAGCATTCGGGAGGTCGTAGGTTCGATCCCAGCAGCCGACCATCCTGACTGAGGTTTCTCCAGGATTTTTGCTCAGACAAAGCAGGCAAATGTCGGGATGGCACCTCTAACATAGGCCCTGGCTGACACCTTACCGAACCCTTTCCCATCCCATATCCCGGCCTGAGCCTCAGATCCCTATAGGCCATCAATAAAGTTCAGAAGATTCGAACCTGCGCGTCACTACAGTAGTAATCTGAATTACGCAAGTGTAAGTAGTAGAAGTAGGCTGGAGAACAATATGATTCGAAATTATGAACAAAATCGTATCATAAGTGTAGAATAAAAACGTATGGTGCGTATGAGAAGTTGAATACGACAAAACTTTTACAATGAATATATGGATAGTTTTTCTTCTAACTCAGATGAAGTTAAAGTATTCATGTAGAATGTGCTTCCCTGCAATCCGTGTAAGAAGGGAAGATTAAGTGCTAGTTTTATTCAAATTCGCAAATAACTGTTTACAGCATATTTGATGCGATATTGAGTTTCCGGTGGAAAGAAGGTGTTTGAAGCCTTCTGAGCACATGAATGAACGACGTTTTACTCGTTTCTTTACGCACAGACTGAACGTGACTTAAAATAAGACCAAATAATACTGAGCAGGTGTGCTTTAGATCACCATTAACGGCTTTGATTCGATTGTTTTACACTAAACTAAGTTAAGTGCGTGATTTCCTGTTTATAATGCACGAATTGTACAAAGTTCAAAGTTGTCTTTCGAAATCCAGTTGTGGTGGTCTTTCTAGAGCTCTTTACTATCGCGCAATGGAGCTCTACTCAAACTGACAATTTATGCGGTTCTCAACTAGGCAACTTGCACATGTATTTAAAATAATAAAGGATCTTTTGTAAAATAAACAAAAGAATTGGAATAAATAAGTCAAACTGGAATGAATCGTCGTCATGTAAGTATATGATAGATATCAAAATGCAAAATCATAGTAAAAATCTGAAAATTATAGGGAAAAGATTTTTAGTTCATTCATGCACATCAAATTTTAAAACGTCAATCTGTCTTTCATTTATCCAATAAATCACGAATTGCTTGGTCTCCGTATGTTTCCCTTCTGGAACTTTCCAGCCAACTTTTCTTTGTTTTATTGCGTATCAAGTCTCTCACATAAACCTAGTCCCGCACATTCATCTCTTGTGCAATGGCTCTGAGAAATAAGAGTACAAGTAACCAATAAAAAACTAGAGATCAGCGGTTCTTGAGGACATATTTTATCAAATCAAGAAATATTGCAACTAATGTGGGAAATGACATGGATATGGCACAGTTCTCGTAGGAATGGTTATTATTTTACATTAGTTATAGTAACCAAAGATACTTCGTTTACATACAGAAACTATTTCCCGATGTTCTTAAAAGTCAAGGAGTCGTTATATTACAACAAAAGCGTGAGTACAATGGAAGGATTGGCTGCAAGAACCTCGCAGCTCCATTTTCACAAAATTTTCAGGACAGACAAATAATATATCTTTATAACATCGAAATAGATAAATATAAATGAGTTTTTCTTGTGAAAGTATTCTTGTTAACTATCTACAAAAAAAAACTAACTTTATATTACCTTTTCTGATGTTACAAAGAGCTTTTCTTTGTCTTCTAAAAAATTCGTAAAAATGGAGCAGCCTGGTTCTTGATTCCAACCCTTTAATTATATTTTAATAGTAAAGGATATCTCCAAATTTATGTATTTGTTTATGAAAGGATTAAGGAGAGAAAAGGAAAATATTTATTAACCAAAGTTTATAGGAATAAAAAATTGCTTTATAAAAAAGACTGAGGTTATTCTAAGATAACCCGACGTCTGTGGATTCTATTACTGTTTCTTAGGAATTCTTATAGATAAAAGACACTATCCTCAGGCGACGAAATCAGAGACCTTTAATTT
This sequence comes from Lepisma saccharinum, assembly GCA_022664845.1. Taxonomy (NCBI): domain Eukaryota; kingdom Metazoa; phylum Arthropoda; class Insecta; order Zygentoma; family Lepismatidae; genus Lepisma; species Lepisma saccharinum. Next base: position 10,309 of record JAGDQP010012466.1, read on the forward strand.
TAGTTTCCTGAAAACCAACATTTGGGACTTCTCTAGTTTATTTGGTCAATCCTTGAACTACAGCATACAAAATACTACTATCCTTGACTAAACGTAGATATAACGAGTTCACGTTACATCTAATGATAAGCAAAAACAGAAATATAACAGCCATTTCGATAACAAAGGAAATGAAACCCAAATGCATACAAATTGTTCCTATCGATATGAAATGTATTCATTTTGGTTTCGTTTCTTCCGTTATTTCAAAACGGAATGGCTGTTTTCAAGTTATCGCCTCATTGCCCGCATGGAGTGGCATACACCCTTATTTCTCACAATATTACATTTACGACGAAACCAACTTTATAAACGTGTTTCCCGTAAAATTCTAGCCCAGAATAATATTTTACACGACCCCATCCCACTTAAGAAAATCAGTCGAGATTCAATATGGGGAATTTCAAGATGGCGGCCATGAACAACATATCCACCAACAGGTAACGCCTTCCACTCCAGTACCCGTTACTGTGTATTTGGCTTCCATTCCTTTTGCCAATTTAAGAACGTAAGAATATTTCCACACTTCTTGTTCACTTTCCACAGACAGAACTTGACTTCAATATCATCGATATCTCCCAAAGTAATGGCGCTCGAGTAGACATAATTTGCATGTGCACATACTTTCACATTCTACTCATGACGGAAGAAAAAAATATATAATTCTCTTCTGCCCCATCGATGTTTACCTGTTTGGCTCTATGCATCCGTTTTAGATGACTCAGATGGTTCCACATTAGGGTCAACGCCATATTTAATTTCTCATGCATAATATGACTCTTTTCACATCTGCTCTATCAAGTCACGAATCGCTCATTTTAAAGTGGATTTAGTACATCTATTTAGTACAAAACAAATGTAGCTAATATCTGAAAACCTGAGTATCAGAGTAAAACAGACTTACCTGCACAAACATCAGTTTTCACAAAAATAAACTAGACGACACAACAGTCCACCTATTCCAACTTAAAACATGCATACTCGACATTGATTTTCTTCCGTTTATTTTTCTCTCACTTTGATATTCATTTCCTTCCGTTTAATTTTCTCACATTTCGTACATGATACACCAATATGTTCCTGCACTGGCCACAATGTATAGCCGCTGTACTACGTATCCTAGTTTACATGACACACACAACTACTGCCAGGTGTCTCCTGTAAACATCTGTAGAGCCACGGGGGTAATACAGTCCGCCCTATACAACGGACAATAGTACATCCTCGGATCACTTTACCAGGCAGTAATACTATCCGAGCGTATTCCTGTACTGTTAAATGTTACACCGCCAGCATGTCATTTAGCTGGCAATGATATTTCAGTGGGGCAAACTGCCTCAAATCGAACAACGCGCAAACATTAAATTTTGACATAAGATTGGAAAAATGTAGGGAAAATGTCGAAAACTCTTAAAGAGGAGTTTTGTAAAAGCGCCATGTGCAGCAACCGTGTTAAGCTATGCAATATGTTACGCTATACTCAAGGAAGACCTGAACATTCTCGTGTTACACAGTCAGTGTACCTCGTGCTAATAGAAATAACTACATTGTAATGTGTGGTGAACTGATTAAGATTTCCGAGGTAGATACAACATCACTGCAAGGTATGGTAGCAGGCAATGAAACGTGTTTGACCGAAGACATGAACTTTCTCTGTATCATAATATTTATTTACACTACTTCCAAATATTCTAATTTCTCGATGCCAATTGAAGACCTGAATTGAAAACATCTCAAATCCACTTTTTTCGTATTTACATTTTTTCTGTTCATCGGTATCTATGTTTCAAGCAAGAGCGCCCATCAGGGGGGCAAGGGGAGCGCTCCCCCCCCCCTAGCCAGAGAAAATTATACTATGCAAGATAGAAAACCAAAATAAAGTGTTTATATGTACTTTCTATATATATTTTTTAATAATTTTTATTTTATTTGTTTATTGTCAACACAACAAGCTGTATAGCCCAATTAGTGTGTCGTTATTGAAAACGCTCATTTCCAGACATTTTTATTACCATATTTCTAAATGCTTTGGAAGACGAAGACAATCACATATATCCAATTCGATGGAAGTTCTACATCTTTCATTGTAGGTAGTATAGCTGTGGACAAATGTATTGCCGCATGTCCTTAAACATTATTTTCAAAATTCGCAAAGATGTCCCTCCCGTGCGTAGCATCTATTAACGAAAATTAACATTAGGTTTAATAGTTCTCCTTGTGTTGCAAAAATATCACTCTCCACGATAAAACGAAGGAACTATTCGACTTTTAATAAATTTTGGGCTTAGCATTTTGGCGAAAAATTATTGTTTAGCAAATATCCCCCTCGTTTAGCGACATAACAAGACAATATTTTACTCAAGCGTGAGTCATGTGATTGTGCATATGTCTGTTAATCAACAAATTTATACGACGTTTCAAAATACTTTTTTCTAATAAGAAAATTCAGTTATAGACATGTGACAATACTTTTGTCCATAGCTGTACATATTCTCCAGATTGGTAACTTCGTCATTATATTGTCCTCGCCTTTTTGCAGTGGAAGAGACCAGCCAAGTGCTGTCTTCGCGAGTTTGTAATGACGGGACACGAAACTGTAACGATGATACTAAGTTTGTGCAGTCTAAACCATTTTAAATTATTTTCGTTTGGTTTAATGAACATTTTCTCTCATGTAGAAACGTTGTTAAACTTTCTTCCCATCTTTATTACAAATCCTAGAATTTTAAAAGCTTCATTTGTAATATTTGTTATGTGGCTGTTAAACGTTAATTTCATATCAAACATGACAACAGGATTTTTAAGTCCGTTGGGCCTACTTAATGCATACTTATGAATTTAACAATTAAATCTATAAATTATTTTATTTCTTCTGAATGAAAAAACTTCGTATTAACTGAAAGTTGGTTGATAGCGCACCAGTCAGTAAAGTTGCCTAAACTATGCTGTAGTTTTATGGCATCTTCCATGGAATTAATTTTAACTTATATTTGAGGTCATAAGCAAATAGCACTTTTTCATTATCCGGTATGGATTCCGGTAGGTCATTAATGAACAAGAAGAATAACAACGGTAAACAATGCGAGCCTTGCCGGATTCCTGAGAGTGCTGTACATTCATTAGATTTGTGTTCCTTAAATAGAACAGACTGTCTGCGATTAATAAGATAATGCAGCATGAATCTAATAAGGATGGAGAGAGAGGTAATAGTGATTTAATTTACCTAGTAATATATTGCGATTAACTCTGTCAAACGCCTTTTGAAAGTCAATATAAATCGCATCGACTTGCTTTCCTTCGTCCAACGGGTTTTCAATAATATCTGTAACAACTGCAAGGTTCGTTACCTTGGATTTTTGTGAATCAACGCCATGTTGTTTAATTGAGATAACTGGCTTCAAATGGTTAATAATTCGTTGATATACAATCTGCTTAGAGACTTTTGAAAAGACTGGTAAGATTGCTTTAGACCTGTGGTTGGTACTTTCTCGTCTGTCGCTTGTTTTGGGTATAGGACAAACTAAAGCAGATTTTCATTTGTTACGGAATATAAATGTTCTTAGTGCCAAATTGAACGCAACCAATAGGGAATATTTAATTTTATGAATACATGCTTTCACTATATAGGATAAAAATCCGGGGATACTGGTATGCCATCAGATCTAACGGTCGTTTTGGATGTTAGATTCTTGATAGCCTTTTCTATTTCATTCAAACATATTTTATCAACATATAATATTCCAATTTCTTTGTAACCCCTAGAATTACTAAATATTTCATAAATAATATCATAAACTTTATTAACTAAATCATTAACAATATTATACTCTTTTAAGCATTTCCAATCAACTTCCAGTATGCTTTAAGGTAGGTTTAATATACTTCATGACATGGTTCTTTTTGCGTCTTTAATTTAGTAAATATTGTCGTGGTTATCCTGTTGATAACTTTTAGTAAATCACAGAAAATGTGTTGCTTTATTTTTGCAGTCCCCCCCCCCCCATTCTGAAAATTACAAGACGGGCGCCCTTGGTTCCAAGGAGTATCCACTTGCATAAATATTATATCCTAATCCCACCACAGAAACCCTTTTTTATTACAAATTATTTCCGCTGAATAGAATAGCATACGAAGACCTTGGACTGTTTTTCGTTCCTTCTGAAAAATATACTCCGGTTGACATGATATGTTTTTCAATTCAGGTCTTCAATTGTGATGTTCTTCCTTGTTTCTTTCTTGGAATCAGCACTCCACCATTCAACAATCAAGGAAACATACATCTTCCAATAGATTTTTACTTGACAATTTCGTCTCTGCAGAAATAACCATATCATCTACAAACATAACATATTTAATTTTACTTCCTCCAACGTTTTGGAAAATATTTTCACGGTCTCTTCTAGATACATATGAACAAATATTTACCTGCCATTTTACCTTGAAAAAGAAATTAAAGTCTTCTGGTTATTATGTTTTACTTTTATTAGTATTAAAAGTATGACAAAAATTTACCATTTATTTTCAGGAAAGTACCAGAAGAATATATGAAAAATAAGTGAAAAGTCTAGGATAAGAATAAAGGCTGTTCTATCATTTCATATTTATTTTATTTTTTTTTAATTTATTGTTTTTAAACGAAACATGTTTGTTATATTGTGGAATTTTAGTGGCTTTTAATCCATGTCAAACACTGTTATTAATTTTGAAGTTATTGAGTAATGCCGCTGCTTATACCTAATCAGTGAACTTCGAGAAGAAAAATCTTTTTCAAGTGTAACAAAGAATCTTTGCTATCGTTATTATGACAAAAACTTAAAAATTGTTGATTAAAACCATGCTCTGGTCTCTTTCGCCTTTATGAAAATGGAAAGAAAAATTTTAAATTTTAGGAGATTTACGAATATGAAGTACGAACACACACAATTTAATTAATTCTTGAGTTTTCGGAGCTTAAAAAACGAATTACAAAGGAGGCGACTATTATTAACGACCTTCCAGGAAAGATGCCATCTAGTGATATCAATTTAACAAAATAGATGCTATAGTTTAACCGAAATAACTGTCAAAATCCATGGAAATAATAAGAAACCAAGTAGTCCTTTAAGATGATTGTCTCCATCACCAAATAGAGTTATAAAAGAAAGTGATAACTGTGCGACAAACTTTCCAAGTCCACGTTAGTAAATACTTAGATCCTGCTCATACAAGCTGAAGAGCTCGTATAGTACGTTAAAAATAATACAAACAGAACGAAAGAGAAGATAGAATAACAACGGAGATTTCATTAAAACTTTCAATTTCTGGCCTTTGCAAAGCTCCAAAGATAGACTGCACATCTAATTCCTTGCTATTATAGCTGGGGAAAGCATCAGTCAGTGCTTGTACTCTAAGCACTAACCAAACATTTCCCTGGTGAGACTCAGGAAAACGCCAACGAGAGTGACTCAAACTCGCACCGCTACCTTAGTGGTTTTCTGAAATCAAATATCTTAAGGATGGGCCGCGAAGGTTGTGTAAAACTAATGAGAGATTTTTTTTCAAGCTCGTGCTGGAACCCAAACCATAACTCTAGCCATCTACATTCATAGTATTTTGGAAGATTGATTAAAAAGTTCAAAGCAGCAACATCTCATTTTAAAAAGTTACAGGTAGCAACAAACCATGCTATTTGACAGTAGCATAAAAATCGGCAATAGAAACAACTTAAGCGCAGAAAAAGTATCCATTAGTTTCACTTGAATTTCCATAATAAAGCTCTCTGGAAATCATCCTTTAACGTTGTTTTTTTTTAAGTATTCTTTGAGTAATGAATACACGCAAATTGTTACTGCTCGTTGTTTATAACCTATTCAGAAGAACGTAATATGTGTTTACGTTGCGGACCATTCGTCGTGACGGAACTAATAGGACAGAAGATACAAAAAGTACACAGTTTCATCTTAAATTGAACATTTCTTTTTCGAAACATTACTCATTAATGATTGCGAATAGCCTTCATAAATTCTATGAGTCTTTGTATCGGCAGATGCTTATTTGAAGAAGAAGAAGAAGCCGAGCATTATCCCAGGAGGTTCAAAGTTTATCTTTCACGCTATCTAATTTCATTACTCGCTGTTAATTGATTACCGTTTCTGATGATGATTTGGTGTTGCTCTATAAACAATATCCAAGGGCAATACCGTTACCAGTTGAATTCCAATGGCCAGCAAAAGAGGAAATAAAAATAAGTACAATGGAATTCCGGGCCCACATAAATACAGCTGATGATATTATAAATTAGACAAGGCAAACTTATTACTGAAATGGAACTTGACATATCAGAATATTGTTCATTGAAATGCCAAAATGATTTTCTTCAGCTCTTGGCGTTTAGTTCGAAAAACGTTGAAAGAGACAAAAATTTAAGAACAGGGCTTTTTCCATTCATATTATTTACGAGAAATACCAACCCAAGTGAAGTATTAATGTTGAATCGAACGATAGACTGCTTGATTTACGTACATGTAATAATAAAAAGCTATGTAACCTACATTCTGTCAACTATTGTGCTATATTGACTGAGTGTCAATAATACGAGTAAATATAGCACTTCAATATCTTTTAACAAATAATAAAGGATACTTGTATTAATTATGAAAGATTGCATCGACCAGAGTTTGATCTCACTTATCAGCTAAGAGTTCCACCATTTGAGTGAATCCCTTGAGTTGGTGAAAGGATGGCAGATTGCCTTCATGTGTTGTTTCTCACTCAATTCGAACTAAGCACCTGGACTTTAAGAAAAAGATTTAGGTGTTTCAATGAACTTTCTTCCCAATGTCGAGTTTAATTTAAATCTCAATTTGTAGCCCTCGCTCGCTATTTAAGTTGATGAATACGGAATAATTGTTTTATGGGAGAAGTAAAATTAATTTACTTCTACAAGCTGTTCTAGAACCCGTCATTTTGTGTTGCATTCTTCTAAACCAAATACTTATTAAGAGATTATTTTTGTACATTGTTTTCTTTGTAATCAACAGATTCTAAATATTTTGAGCCTTTACATGTTCACTCATTTTGCTCTCTCTCTCTCTCTCTCTCTCTCTCTCTCTCTCTCTCTCTCTCTCTCTTAACACTTAACATACACTCACTGTCAGATTTGCCCCTGAAATACAAATACTTAAAATATTAAAATAAAGAAATGTGTTTAGAATTGAAAATATGTAAATAAAACAATAAAAATTATGAAATAAAGATTGTTATCTTAAATTTAATCCTGCTCATCATTAAGACTGATAGGGGTTTAAGCTACTGCATTCTATTGTAAACCTTATGGTTTCATTCAAGTGACTAAATTAAAAAGGAAAGTATAGATTTCGGAGTACTTATAAACATAACCTTTTCCAGGTAAGCATAGGCCTACTGTACACATCTCTACAGTAGGGATTGTATAAAGTTCTTAAATCTAAACACCTACCTGGTTGGTAACACTGCAGCGCACCGCAATAAAACTTTTCGTAATTTTAGTTTTTATGTTGTATAGACAACCATCCTGCATCACCTGATGGAGCTCTTTGGTGCTCACGATCGTCAGTCGCCTAAAAATGCTCTACAACTACTATTTCGTGTTGACGTCATAAACAGTTGATTTACTGTCATCTCATACAGTGCAAACACCACAAATCTACTTACAAGGAACACTGCCCAGGTGACAGACCCCGATTTTTATCAAAATTCGTACGTAGGTAAACCTTCACAGCCAAAATTGTAGGTGCTGACGTCAACAAATAACGACAAGGGGACCCGAGAAAGATGGAACGTAGAGAGCAAGTAAACCCAATACAGAGTACGGAAAACCCCTTTTCTCTTACAAACTGTTACATGTATTGAAAGCAAATGGCTATTAATAGATACTGGACAGGAGACAATACATGCTGGAGGGTATAGCGACAATGACCGCCATCTTCAAAGCGGCCATCTCGACAATGCTTCAAAACTTTTAAGTAGTAAGTGGGTCATGTGATATATCAATCTGTGCTGGAATGTTCCAAGAAACATAATGATGAAGTCAATTTTGGCATAACTCTAATCCTGTACGACAAAATGACACGCTAAATTAAACTGGAGAAGGTCATTAACAAATTCAAGATTCAAATTGGAATTGTTCCGTATGTTCTTGAACTTAATAAACACTACCATTCCATTATTGATAATTAATTTCCTAAATCTGGAAATCTATACTGCCGTTACAATCGAAGTAATTCGAATATATTTCATTTCAAATGGATTAGTTTGGTTTATATTTCCTTTTCGTGTAAATAGTTACCAAAATAATCACGAATATGAAATAACGCTAGTATGATACACCGGGAAAATTCGGGCGATAGGCTAAATCGGATCAGTGAAATTTGCACAAAACCACGAAAGATCCAGAACAATTTCTCAGTCGTTCTCAAGGTGATCTCACAGTAGTGGGTACCTCTCTCTCTATCAAAATAGAAAACAGCTGTTAACTCCTTTGGCATCTTTATTTCCTAGCCATCGTTTAGGGATATCTATTGATTTAACATACTCCTACTACTACAGCCATTTTACAACAGGATATTAACAACACCAAAGGTAAGAATCAGAAAAAGAATCGACTCTGGTGTTATTCTCACCGCCCATAAAATTCATTTTATCTTATCTTATGTTATCTGGTCTTATTCAAGGTACCATCCCAGCATTTTCCTGGTGTTATCGAAGAAAAACAGGAAACTTTCAGTCAGGATCAGCAACAACTGGACGGGAACCCACAGCAATCTTCCCGATAAGAAGCCAGCGAGTCGAAAGTAGCTCTTTCGACTAACCTACAGTTCCTGGACAAACTATTTCCGCACAGTATAAAAATCCATAGTTAGAACAAAATGAGACAAGAATGTATGTTAATGCTTGGGATCAATATGGCGCGGGTACAAAATAATTGTAAGCTGTAACAAATAAATAATTTGTAAAAGCAGCAAAACTTGTGTCTAAAATTCAAACTCGTTAAAAATTAAAGAAATTATTTTGTTTTATGTCACGTAAAGACAAATAGGTATAAATATTCGACCTTTATCACAAATTTTAAAATACATCTCCTTCTTCACAGTTCTTTGGGCCTTCACCCAGCTTTCAAGAACAAACAAATTAAAACTTTGAACAGTCAACTTTGGAATAAATTGTACCATAGTATAATTGACAGAAACATATGATTTTGCTTCATGATAAGAAACGTTTTTTTGATTGAAGAATATAAAAATAGCACCACTTTGTCATTCGCACTAACAATTCTGCTTCAATCCAAAGTGAATTAGCAATTGAAGAAAAGTCTTATTCATGCAAATGGAGTATTGTAGTTGGAAAAGAATCAATCAGCAGATCAGATTCACTCGAAGTGGCCTGTTTTGGCACTGTAGGTGACTTTTCCTGTGCTGTCAATCGAAGAGCTTGATGAACTGTAAACGCCTTTGCCTTTTCCTCCAGTGTCCACAGACCCAACCCTCAAAACAGGGCCGTCACCTGCTGTTCCTGACCTCAAGAAAACATCATTATGGGGAACGCCATATCTGAAACAGAAAGAAAGTAAAAGTCAAACCATATATTTTATTAGCACATTTCCCCCATGCTTATCCAAATGTTAGTACATACAGTAATCTTTGGTTTTTAACTAAAGATGAGTTTCATTAGTGCCCACAGAAAAAACAAAAATTAACTTTATTTACTTAAATTGTATTCAGTTATGTAATAAATAGCCAAGCGCATGAACGCAAAGGAAATGATAAACTTTGATCTGGTACAGCTATGGACATGTCGCATGTCTGTAACTGACTGTTCTTATTTCAGAGATAAAAATTTTGAAACATCGTATAAATTTGTTGTGCTACAGATATATATACATGACGCACTTTTAGGAAAAATATTAAGCCAATATGTAGCTAAACGAGGGAGATTTTTTTTCCACAACTAATTCAAACTAAACAAAATCCACCAAGCTGTGTAGTTCCCTCGTTTTATCTCGGAGAGTGATATTTTTTGTAATGCAATGGGAACTCTTAATCTTAATTTTAGTTTGCATTAGTAGGTGTTGCACACGGGAAGGACCTCTTCGTGAATTCTTTAAATAAATGCGACAATAGATTATGGCCAGAGTCAGCCATATATATTTTACTTCATTATTTCGCGAAATTGTTCTTTCAGAAAAATAAAGTTTGGACTCGATTTCTCATTACAGAACTTCATGCAATTGTAAATGTTAATGTAGAAGCAGAAGAAGCATCGCATGAATCTATTATTACTCTCCGGAATTTTTTATCTAAATCTAAAACATCTGAACAACTCAAAACAAGCTAGTTAGTCCTCTTCCAAATTAATATATATAATAAATGGAAGCGTGGTTTGTCCGTGCGTGCCGCTATAACTCCGCATCCCACTCCCGCAGACCAATTGGAGTTATATGGTATGGTAGCCGTCCATTCCCCATCTATTAAGAAGGTTTCAGTTTGGAACTGCAGGCATTGGGTTCGGAGATATGGGTGTCAAATGAGTTCATCGCACCAATGGCCTTCTTATGGGAAGTCGGTGAAGCAGCTGGGAATCGAGCGCCGAAGTTGCTGAGAGTGGCCAGAATGTTCCTGAATGTTCTAGAAGGTTTCAGAAGGTTGCACACATAACTAGAATGTTGGAGAGTGTTGTAGAATGTTCCAGAATGTTATAGAATCTTCCAGAAGATTCGAGAATATTATAGGATGCTTCAGAATGTTATAGAATCTTCCAGAAGGTACGAGAAGGTTCTAAAATGTTCCCGAATGTTTAAGAATGCTCTAGAATGTGCTTGCTCTAGAATGTTCCAGAATGTTCTAGAGTTTTTCAGAATATTCGGGAATGTTCCAGGATGTTCGAGAATGTTTTAGAATGTCCTAAAAGGTTCTGGACCATTGAAGAGACTTCCGGTTCCGGAATGTTCGAGAATGCTCCAGACGGTTCTGAACCATCGAAGGGACTTCCTGTTCTAGAAACTGGAAACGGAAGTCCAGAATCTTCTGAACATTCTCAAATGTTGCATTATCCTGTTCTGGTGGGGATACGTTCCAGCTCAGAAGGGTATATATAGGTGATGGCAAGATATATGCGTCACTATACTTTTAGAAATCGATTAGAGCGGAGCAACGAAAAGTGAAAGTGATAGAAAGTGAAATACATTTCATTTAAAATGTTTAAGTGAAAGTGCAACATTTTATTCATCCCGCACCAACGGGCAGTTATATCAGCTAGTTAGTAATACATAATCTTCACCTAACATAAACTGACAGCATTAAAAGCAGAACAGCCTACGGGTAAATTCCCCCTTTCTTACTTTAAATTTTATGCTCACGGCGATAGCTCTACACTGCAAAAACTGTTCCTATGAATCCTACCTGTACTCCCTATGATTCAGAGGCAGTGACGAGCAATGGATTCATATTTTACCATCGTGTTTGTTCCTATCCTCAAGAATTGGGAGGCAAAGAACCACCCCCCGAAACCCAATTCTGGGTTCGCTACTGCCTCTCAGACATTATGGGTACAAACCTGGCGTTTTGTATCCACAATTCCATTGAATGTACTGCCAATAATTATAGGTACACAACGTATCCATGACATGCATCTATGAATTAATGGGTACAGGAGAAGTTTTGAACAAAACATCAAGGTATTGTGGATACAGTGAAGTCGTACCCAATGTGGCACCCATTATATTAATAGAAGGAAAATGGTACCCATGAAAACATCGACCATCACAGAGTGTATCTGATGAAGTCAAGTCGTTAGTTAGTTGGTGCAACTGCTACACGCTTTTCGTTTTTAATTACAACTTATTGTTTGTTCAGCAATTATTTTCTTTTCTCTGAAGTATATAAAGCAAAGCTTTGCCATCGAAAACTACCAATTTTCTAAACAGGACGTTGAACACGAATACTCCACACGCTAATGACATCTGTGCAGCGTCAATACAACTTAGAAACCACTGTTTGCAAGCTTCGACTGTGGCTAAGTGGTCAAGACGTCCGCTTGATGAGTGAAAGAAACCGGGTTCGAAACTTGGCGGGGTTAAGCTTTTTTTTTTAGCAAAATACATTTCTGCTCATATTTGTTATTAATAATTGCTTTCTTGCATCTTCGTAGGCAATCATAAGTTAGTAGAGATTAGGTGCAATCATGTATTTTTAGACTTTCGTTTCTTTCTTTCGACAGTGCGGATTACTGGCGCGTATGGGACGTTAAAATTCGGAGGTTTTGTTCCTCATTTGTACCCAAGAAATCAAAGCCACGTGGTAGCTTCTAACTCTTAAGCACTAGGGCTCGTATGTTACAATTAATGGATACAAAACGCCCGTTTTGTACCTTTAAATAGTGGGTACTGTATTTAGAGTGTACGTGTTGTCTATATTTCGTACAACTCTCAACATTAACATGCACGAGAATATCTTGAAAAACTTGCTGCTGCTGCTGTTGTTATTGAATGTTAACTTATTTTCTCTCAAGAAAATACTTTTCAGAGCGTAGATTAGTCTGCTTTTAAAACCATCAAGTACTTTTAAAAAACTTCCTGAAAGTAGTCTCCACACATAAGTAAAGCAGGGCTGATATTCATAGTATTCAGGTCAAGATAATTTTAAACAATTTCGTCAGACATTGTGCTGCAAACTGCTGAATCCAAGACTTTTTATCAAAGAAATTCTATATAAAACATGTCTTATTTTTCTTAAATTCAAGAGATTTGTCCACTAATCATAGTCCTTGGCTTACAAGCACATGAGTTCCATCAAAGAGTTTAAAATGTGTTTGAAGAACCGCGTATGGTGTTATTCAACTATACTGAAATTCTTCTGGCTCAAAAAGTTCACAAAAACTTTAACAAAAATGAACTTTTTGTGAAAGCACGTGAACTTTCTATGAACCTACCGAAAAAATGTGAGCTTTTAATGTGCTCAATGTGTCCTTTTGTTGGCTTCTGGCCCAAGGTGCATATTTTCTATATTAAGTTCATATTTACTGTAGTTCAGATTATCTAAACTTCGTTTTCAGTTCACTTTAAGTACATTTGCCAATATTAAGTGAACTTTTTGTGCATAAATTGTGAATCAGTACACCAGAAGTGCATATATTATGCACTAAAAATGTGGCGTAGTTGATATTAACTTCACGAAAAGTTCATATAATATGCACTAAAAACGTGCTAAAACTGGGACATATTGTGAACATTTTTCGGGACATATTATTGTGAACTTTATGTGTACTTTCATTTTCAGTGTAAGAAGATAATGTGAAGAGAGGCATTCGAAAGATTATTGTAATTAAATAAAGAGTAATAAATGTGGAACCGTAAGAAATAGCAACGCATCCTACAGATTTAAATTTTATTGTACATTTAATAGCTCCAAATTGTCAGAATACAAAATTTTTCGTTTTTGTACGCACGTGAGTCATTTATTGCTCGTGGCATACCAAGAACAAATTACATTCTGGTTTGTAGTGTCTTCCAGGGGTTCCATATTTATGCTACATTACAGTGAGCGCAGCTTCTCGTACAAATATTTCAAGATTATTTTTATATATCAGTCAATGTAAGAAAAATGTATATGAATTCTGCTTCAACTTTGTTTCTTGTTTTCATACCAAAATCTATGGAGTGTTATGCCTCGAAATATAAGCCAATTTTAGTGGCGCTAAAGGTTGGGAAGGGGGAAACTCTCTAGTTTTGCTTCATCGGTCGAAGTGTAACACCGGTCTTAACAAAAGCACAGAGACAGAACTTGGATTTCAAATCAGCATCTTCGATTTCACTTCCCATATCCTTAAAAGCGTGAACTTTTCACTACAACTTTTATATGTGATATTTTCGTATTATACACTCTCCAGTACATTCTGATCATTGACAGGTCATTGACTAAACAGTTTGAAGCTTGAAGCACCTAAACTTGTCGCTGCTAGAAACGCGATTGTTTATATTTAAATTATGATGGTGGGTGAGGAAGGCCAAGGAGACGAGCAGAATTAAGAGTCTCCGTAAGTCCTCCTAGACTCATTTTCGTAGAAAATTCTTCAGTAAAATTCGCTCGTTTCAAATTTTAAAAAATCGTTTCCTAGTGGTTTCCTTGAGCGAAACCTTGGAGTAAATTACTTGTCCAACAAAACCAACCCTTTCCCGGCTCTTTTGGTCAATGATTTTAGTTTCATAGACAGATCTCAAGACAGAGCTTGTGCGTTCTTGTAACATAAAAGAGTCCAAGACTTCGCCGAATAAAGAAAACCACTGATTTTTTTTTACCACTTTTCCAAAAAAGATCGATGCCAGTCTTGAAATGATCAAACATGGATTGGATATTAAATGCATATCGTTAGGACTATAAGTATATAACGAAGAAGATGATACAAACGTCTTATAAAGCGATATGTACTAAATACTGTGGACCCATTTGAGTGGTGGAACGAAACAGAATTCCGAAAAAGATACTGCTTCAGAAAAGATGTCGTAATGCATGTGATTCTACGAAACATTGAGTAAATTCTGAGGAAACCGTCGAAACTAGTTTTCCCATTAGATCCAGTTCAGCAATTGCTGATAATACTTAAATTGATTTTATACAACTCATTTCGCTGGAGACAATTCATGTAGGCAATTCTATAAACATCTGACGCCAAAACCACCGTAACTCAGTGGTAGAGCGTTAGCGTAGTATTCGGGAGGTCATGTGTTTGATCCCAGCGGGCGACCATCCTGACTGAGGTTTTCCAGGGTTTTTCCTCAGTGACACAAGGCAAATGCCAGGATGACACCTTCAACACAGGCTCTGGCCGACACCTTCCCGATCCTTTCCCCTTTCATATCCTGGCCCGAGTCTTAGATGCCTAAAGGCTATAAATAAAAAAATACCTGGCGCCAAAGATGCTAAAAGGCCACCGCATGCGCCACATGTGAGCGCTCTAACCATTGATCCACAGAGGCCCCAGCACTAGCTTGAGTACCTCAATATGAAAATGGGGACTTGGAGTTGCCCTATAAGTTTATAATGTAAAGTAATTTCTGCACAATGCTTAAATTGAAAATAAATAAGTACCGGGACCCATGAAGATTAATATACTGTCTAGGCGAAATATATCTTCTCCCTATATATAAAAATTAAAGTAACGATGTTTGTGCGGGCATCACGCCAAAACGGCTTAACAGATTGGAATGATTTTTCGTACATGATCAGATATTGGTCCAACTTGAACTTTAGGCATATTTTTATTAATCGGAAGTGACTTTGTCGTGAACTCATTAATAAAAACAGTAATTTTATTGTTATAACAATGCAATAAATGCATTTTCAAATTAAAACAATAATCAGAAATAGATAAATTAATTTATAAGTTTTAAATTTAAATGTGGATTGTTGTAAATAAAAATATTTAGATTTAATGTTTTAAAGCATTTTAGTAGTATCTGCAGTAGTATTAGTATTTACAGTAGTAGTAGTAGATGTAGTAGTATTAATAGTAGTTGTTTTTGTTGTATTATCAATAGTGGTGGTGGTGACCCTAAGTATTTGCACCATGGGGGCGCAGCCCTCCGAGAATTTGGTTACGATAAAGGGGGCGTAACCCCCAAAAATTTACAAAGTTAAGGACGCAGCCCACCAAGTGAAAGCGAGTAGTGGTAAATGGTCCAATGATTGTTGTCAACGTATTTTCTTCATCCCGCACCAACGGGCGGGTACTTTCGCTAGTTCCGTATAATTTCATATTATTTTTTATGATTATTACTCAGATCTCGTGGTTCAGTAGTTTCAGTTACGGACTATGCATTGGTAATGGGGAAGGACGAACTTGTAGAACGTCGTTCAAGGTAATTTCTATTAAAAAAAAAGACTACTTCAAATATTTTTAAGTTCTGTCATGCTAGGAATGCTATTCGTCACGGAAAATCCGGGATCGCACCGGAATTCAGATCTGCGTCCCGGTGTTCAGGAAAAAATTCTCCGCACGCATAAAGGTCCCGGTTTTGAACGAAGAGGAAAGGAAGGAAAAAATTATAGTTTCTATTCTTTTTAAACAATTATATCCGCTTCAATTTATGGTACGTAATCTAAAAATAAAAGTGATAAAAAACACTTGAATACGTCGAACATGGATTTAATAATAAAGTTCACGCTTTAACTGCCTTCAAATTGAACGCAACATCTGTTTCATTGGAACAGAGACAACGCGTTTCGCTATTCAATGGTTATGGTTGTCGGTATTACCCTTTGTTTCCATCTACATCTTATTTCGAAGTTATTTGACTAACTGACTGAATTTCTTAGTACCTTTCCCAGGGATATAAAGCATGGTATACCCACGTATACCCACCTCAATGTTTCAGGTATTACCGTATACCCACCTAAAATTGATGAAATACATAGTTATATGGGGTCGCAAGGGAAAGGATTCGTTACAACTAGGGAAGCGTATACCCACCTAAAATTTTGGTATTACATCCCTGAACTTTCCGCTGATCATAACAATGACAAGAAGAAAAATATACTTTGTTTACTGGCAACGGGCAGACACCAATGAGAAACCTTTAAAAATTTCAATAAAATGGAAACTTAAGAAGTGAAAAAAATTGATTTTTGCTCTACTGATTGAAATTTTTCTTTATCTTTTCATTCCTTTTACGCAACAATGACCGCGTGTTTTCGTTTGCTCCTTCGACCAGGGAGTATTTTCCTGGTTCCTTCGACCACTTTCGCGAACTCAGGATGATGAGAACGACGCAAGAACATTCCAATGAAGTGAAATTTTATGTACTCGTATTTAAACCGATAGGCGTATAACAATTTAGAACAAGTACCTTACTTGGATTGTTTCAAAGTTTCAGGATTTTTTATTATTATTATTACTATTATTAATTGCACTCATCTAATGCAAGTAAGTTAATTTAAGCGTTTAACTCTTCTTCTTCTTCTTTCATTTTGTACATTTGAAAGATTTTAGTAACTTAGTAGCGTCCCGAATTTTCACTTCTGAAATATAGTAGCCCTATGTTATGCGCAGTGAAAGAAGGAAATTTTAAATGTCTTCAGGACTGAAAAGAAAGTACAGGTCCGACCATGGCAATGAGGAAAGTCCCGGGGACGGGCCCTGGTGAGCACCGGCAGCACTGTTTCTCTTTATTATCCTTCTCTGATTCATCGAGCAAATAAGTTTATGCAGAAATGGGGAAACAATTTTGATTGTCCAAGTAATTTCAGTCTCTTAAGAATTTGAACTGAATTTTATTTATGGCCTTCTGGCAGGCTAAGGTCGGGATAGGGGAGGGTAAAGGATTCGAGAAAGTGTCGGTCAGGGTCTATGTTGAAGGTTTCATCCCGGCATTTGCCTCGTGCGACTGAGGATAACCCTGGAAAACATCAGTCAGGATGGTCGGCTGCTGGGATCGAACCCACGACCTCCCGAACGCTACGCCAAAGCTGTACCAGTGAGCTACGGCGGCTCGGTATGTCTCCTATGAGAACGCGCAGTCATAATGGCGATGGGTTAAAGGTAAGAAACGTAGACACGTAAAACCACTTAAATTGCTTGGAATTCACAGCAAACAGTGACAATTTTTAGTATTAGTCATTGCTTTGGATATCGAGGCAAAACAAAAGAAGATTCACGTATTTCCCTCTTACATCACCAAACAAGTAACGACACCGCACCCACTTCCTCTGCTCTTGCACCTGCTGAAACAACGAGTTATCACGGAGGAAATGACATTAGCTGCCCAGCCTTGCAGCTTCCTTCCTTTAACAATTCACTTTTACTTACCGCTTTCAATACAATGTCGACATGTTGATAAAAAAAGACCTCATTACAAAACGCTAAACATACAAACTGTAGTGATACGAGATCTTGAGTTCCTTTAGTTTAGTGCCTTGTTTTTAGTTCTATAAGATGAAAAATTCAGTTTTTTTTTTATTTTCTTTTTTTAATGATGTGAAAGTAATTGTCAATATTGCCTTATTCGTTTACCTTTCAGTTCATTCGAGAGAAATGCAAATGACCTTATATCTATAAGCCAGTTATGTACCCGAAATATGTTTTAGCGATATCCCTAAAATTCGGAATGATTTCATTTATTAAATATGAGAATCAAAACCCTTTCCCCCGAGACCATTTCCTGAATACGTCACTACTTTAAGGTTCGTGTTTCAGAACTATAAATAGCTTTATGTAAAGTCAAAATTAGGAGTTTGTATGTAGAGTTTTGCACAGATTCTATCGATATTTTACCTAAAAAATTTTAAAGCTCGGGGTGCGCTCGAGAACCTGGGGGTGGACAGCCTCCATAGGGGGTGTCTGGCATAATCAATGGCCCCATAAATAAAATTCAAACTAATGAAATTCCAAGAAACAGAGATACCTAACAGTTGGTACAGTGTAGAAACTTAACATTCAAATAGTAGCGTAATTAGATTTTCCACCTCCCCCGGCAAAGAAATTTTTAGGGTTCTTCTAGTAGCATCCCCCATATGCAATTTCAGCTAATTCTTTCCACCTGTATTGGGTAAGCGTAAAACTTGTGCCCGTTGTGATATGTTAAACGATAGCGGAGTACTAGTCTCATAGTTGGCGCTGTCAATTCGTGAATCGGTAGTCACGTAGTCGGAGGAACATTAGAGCAGTCACAGCCACAGACAGTGAGTGTGAACGAGCAGACAGAAACATGGGATCGTGTCGGTGAAATGGAGACCGATAAGGAGAACATCAGAAACTGTTTACTTGCTGAGTTCGATAAAGGCAGTACTGCGCGGCCTCAGCCTGCTCCCACATTCGGCTAGTGTATGGTGAAGATGCGGTTGACGATAACACACGTCATTTGGTGGTTTCAAAAAGTAAAGAATGGTGACAGAAGCTGTCAAGATCATCCACGGTTTGGACGTCCACCCGTATTTTCCAAAGATGCTCTCGAGAAAGCAATACGAAACAGTCCGAATCCAACCCTAGAGGAAGCGAAAACTTTCCAGCTACACAGGATAACAGTTGAAATACGGCTCAAATCGCTTAATTTTACCACAAAGTTCGTGGTTGGGTTCCACATCAGCTGAAAAATGACCGGTTCTAGATGCGCATTGTCACGCACTGTTCTGTACCGGAACGCATTGTTCTCTACCGGAACGTAAAGCGTCGAAATCTGTCGCGTTTCTCAACTGCCTTTATGGACGTTAAGACTAGAACTTCATCCGAAGAAGGTGATGTTAAGTGTGTGAGGGAATGTCAAATGGATAAGTCACTGGCAGGTCCTGGAACCTAATCAAAACCTTAATGCCACCTTTCAGAGCCGGATTAAGGTAAAGGCCCAGGGTCCCCGCTAAAGGTAACAAACCTACTGTTACAACCGTAGGGGACAGGTAATAATTAATAGCGCAGGGACCCTAAATACCTTAATCCAGCACTACATCTTCTACTGTCAATTCTTCGAAAGACTGTGAGCAGCATTATGAAAGAAGCGGATAGGCCTTGTCAATCGCTAAGGAGTCATCATCAAGTACAATAACACCAGGTAACATGCTGCTGTCATTACCCGTGAAAAATTGATGAAATTTGTTTACATTGTAACACTCACCGATACATAACATAAATAGGTGGGATGTTATGAGGTTCAAAATCCCATTTCTTTTGCCAACTCTGAGAAAGTGGTACATACACTGAGACAACTTCTCTTATCATGATTGTTTGGTTTGCCATTAACTCATTTCCCACCTATTTATATGTAGCCTGTAGCCCCCTTCCGGCAACGCGGGGTCTCGCGACATTGTAATTACGCCACTGCATTCAAACAATTTAAAAGATATTTTGTAGATCTCTACTATCGTTCTCTGTCCATACAACAAGGAAACATGGTAACCTTCGAAATCTACCAACACTGAAAATCAAAGTACACCTAAAGTTCACATACAGTTCACAATATGTCCCGAAAAAGTTCACAATATGTTCCAGTATTAGTACAAATTATTTGAACTTTTTGTGAAATCATTATGAACTACGCCACATTTTTAGTGCATAATATATACACTTCTGGTGTACTGGTACACAATTTATCCACAGAAAGTTTATTAAAATTAGCAAATGTACTAAAAGTGATCTCAAAACGAAGCGTAGATAGTAGCATAGAAGTAGCGGTTCACGCTCACCAGAACCGGTGGCATTTTACCATTTACGATAATCTCAGCGACGTCAAAACCGTCAAAGGTTCGTCCCTCAAGTTATAATATCTGGTGTAGTAAAAAGTAATCCATTATTTTGCCAATAGATGGCTTCAGTGATCTGTATCTCGCGTTGTATAAGTCCGATCGGGTTCAACGAGATGGCGTTCAAACGATGAGATTGCGTACTACAAACACTGTTCAGATAGTTGTGATGAGTTGACTCAGTGTTGTGTAAGCGCGCGTCAAAATGGACACTAGCAAAGAGAAAATACGCTATATTTTAAAGTTTTTCTTCGATAAAGGCGAAAACGCAAGCCAGGCGGCTGCAAATGTGAATAGTGTTTATGGTCCTGATACTGTAACAGCCAATCACGCGCAATTTTGGTTTCGTCGATTCCGTGCCGGTAATTTTGACGTCAAAGATGTACCACGCACTGGAAGGCCAAGTGTCGAAAATGTCGATAAAATCATGGACATTGTCGCGTCCGACCGTCATGTAAGCACTGTTTCGATTGCTCAAGAGCTAAACATTGCACAAAAAGCCGTGTGGAACCATTTGCAAAAGGCTGGATACACAAAGAAGCTTGATGTATGGGTGCCACACGAGTTAACGCAAAAAAACCTCATGGACCGAATTTCCATCTGCGAATCGCAACAAAAGAGGTTTTCTGAAGCGGTTGGTGACTGGTGATGAAAAGTGGATCACTTACGACAACGTCAGGCGAAAACGGTCGTGGTCGAAGCGCGGTGCGCCGGCGCAAACGGTGCCCAAGCCAGGATTGACGGCCAGGAAGGTTTTGCTGTGTGTTTG
>JAGDQP010012466.1:31453-50210 GCA_022664845.1 Lepisma saccharinum
TCGCAACAAAAGCGACCCATTTCTGAAGCGGTTGGTGACTGGTGATGGAAAGTGGATCACTTACGACAACATCACGCGAAAACGGTCGTGGTCGAAGCGCGGTGCGCCGGCGCAAACGGTGCCCAAGCCAGGATTGACGGCCAGGAAGGTTTTGCTGTGTGTTTGTTGGGATTGGCAGGGAATTATCTACTATGAGCTGCTCCCCTACGGCCAAACCCTTAACTAGGAACTATACTGTCAACAATTGGACCGTCTGAAGGCAGCAATCGCCCAGAAGCGCCCAGCTTTGGCCAATAGGAGAGGCATTGTGTTCCACCAGGACAACGCCAGGCCACACACATCGATAGTGACTCGCCAGATGCTCCGGGAGCTTTGTTGGGAGGTTCTTATGCATCCACCTTATAGTCCGGACCTAGTACCAAGCGATTACCATCTGTTCCTGTCCATGGCGAACACGTTTGCTGGTGAAAAATTCACTTCAAGAGAGGCTTGTGAAAATCGACTGTCTCAATTTTTTGCCAGTAGGGACGATGGCTTCTATGAGAGAGGCATCATGATATTACCTTCCAAATGGCAACACGTTATCGAACAAAACGGCGCATATGTGACCTAAATCGGATCATTCTAACTATGGTAAATCAAGCCTTCAATGTCATGCAAAAATAATGGATTACTTCTTACTACACCAGATATATTTTACCATTTACTAGTATTAGACTTTTTATTTATTAGACTTTTATTTGTTTCCTAATTTCGTCCCCCACCTAATTTCGTCCCCCAAAGGTTCCGATCTTTATGGATACACGTTCGACTCATAAAGTGTATATACAAAGACACAAATGGGTGTAGTGATGCATTATTCATGGTGTTGTAGAAGATGCAAAACCTTGTTTCAGAGCCATAGTAGTAGATGCAAATCCTTGTTTCACAGCCACACGGTTAGATAGTAATTAGTGTTTGGTATTTTACCGCTTACTGTGAAGCACTTATCATTATAAGCACCCATAAGCAACTGCGGATCATTCATTGCCCTACTGGATTGCACTGGGAACTCAGGAAATGTATAGGCTTCCGGTCTTGAACTATCATCTTATATCATGCAAATATCGGAATGGTATCTTCCATTATAGTCCAGAGTCGCTTCCATTTTAGTATGCTAAAATGGAAGCATTTATCATGATAAGAACTCACAAGCAGCTACATTTCATTCATTACTATGTTACACAGCACTGGGAACTATTAGAGAATGTGTATCTTATATTATAGCCCAGAGCCGCTTCTATTTTTGTCTAGTATTATAGTGAAGCACACATAAGCATTCACAAATCATTGCTATGTTGCACAGCACTGCACTGAGAACCATTAGGTAATGTATAAGATCCAAATCTTACACCAGGTAAATGATATCTTACATTATACACCAGAGCCGCTTCCATTTTAAATTTAATTTTTTTTTTATTTTTAGAGCTACTAAAGCGACTTCAAGAACAAGTGTTCAAATTGTCGTTTAAGTACACCAAGCGCTTGCTTCAGTGAAGTGAAGAGTAGTGAACCACTTTGTACCTTGATTTAGGGAAGAAGGTGCGTCGCAGAGTAAAACTGATATTGCCAATGGATCGGGCGGACTTTAAACCAACCATAGGGGTACTAAATTTTGTGCAAATCGGTCCCGAAATAACAGTGCTACGGGCATTTTAGTGGTCCTCCTGTACCAGGGGAATATAAGATCATAGGAGGTATACTCCTAATACTTTGCGGAATGATAGTTTTTCCCGACTTAAGCCTTTCATTCCCAGTGCATCTCTCCTACACGCTGTAGCGCACCTACAATCAATAGTCACCAAGTGTTCTCTTCGTGTGAAACGGACCAACAATCAAACTTTACGTGTTACGACAAAAGTTAGTGCGAACAAAATTGTATATCGTTCATGTTTGTATATCGATTAATTCCCTATTTATAATAAATGCTAGACGTAACATGAATACATATGTAACACGTACGTCAATTAATCGTTAAACGTAATATCATAAACGTTACTCGATTATAAAGAATCGATCGATTTTGTTTCTATACACTCCATCGTTCGACTTTCTCGTCATATCGATTGTTATAAAACCATAGGGCTCCTTCATTGTGTCCCGAGACTTTTCCCTACTGAGGTGCTCCTTCAAGACGAAAAGACATCATGTTGCTGCAATCCCGAAAATGACCAGCCCATAATACAGTGCAGAAGCTGTGACGAGTCGAGTCATATAAATAGTGTGAATGTCCCTACGATACTTGGTTGGAACAGAGTAAACTCGAAGCGGAAACGGCGGACCACGAACAATTATGGGAGTGCGGGAATTGTGAGAATAAGCACAGAGTAACTAGTGCAAGCGAGACTCATTCCACCGTAACAATGATAGTACCAGAGATGATGAAGCAGTTGAGCGATCTGATTGATCTCCAACTTGAATAAGCAAATGAACGAGCAGATCTCCAAGCAACTGAGCAAGTAGAACTCCAACTTGAATAAGCAAATGAACGATTTGAATAAACAAACGAGTGAGTAGATCTCCAATCTGAGCAAAAGGACGAATGAAACACTGAATCAAACTAATGAGAGAATATCATCCTACCAAAAGCAATGCGAGAATTCTTTCCTATCGACCCAACAACAGTTAGAATCACTAAGAAAGGAGGCGGCGACTGCAGATCAATTTGAAAGGTTCAAAGCGGATACAAGAAACCACCTTGAGAATATGATAGTCATGTACCAAGCATGTGTCCAGAAGGTGGAAGCTTCATGCAATATATTATCGCCCAACGCGAAATCGATAGAAAGCAGATTTTAGGCGAAGTACAATAGGGTCAAGCAGACCTGAGAGAAGAAATTTCACACGTCCATGCAATAGTGATCTATGCGGCAGCAGTCGGAATTCTATGAAAAGTGGAAGAAAGGCTCGGTGGGACAATGAACGACCAAATGGATAGAGAAAAGATGACCCTAAGTAGAGTGGAAGGAGTGTCAGGGCAATTAGACACCCTGATAAAGCGAGTGGAATATTATAAAGATGGCTATCAGTCCCTTCATCGATGGGAAGGCACTGTCATAACCACCTTAGAGAAATTGAGTTCACGCGTCACAAAGATATAAAAACCGCATTAGTAAGATGGAAGCCAGTATGAACACACGTTTGCAGGTGGATGATAGCGAAATGAGTGACAACACCCTAAGTGATACATGCCGGCTGGGACCGTCGCGGCGAGTGCGGAGAAACGAAAAGGGAAACTCACACGAAAACAAGAAGGCACGATCACGACGAAGCACTGAGGAACCTGCAAAGAGAAAGGTGGAAAGGCTCGTGGTTCAGATCAAAAGGGAACCTTCTAGTGGAACGGAAAGCGGATATTCAGAGGGTATACGACATACAAGTACTTCGTCATCCAGCTCTAACTCGTCTCCTCATGAAATGAGAGATAGGCGTTGAGTGAGAGAAGTTAATGGATCACGAGAGGTTCAGGAGCTATCAAGATATGGAGAGAAAAATCGAATGTGGGAATTAAAGGATACTACTCGTAGAAAGCGTTATAATGAGCCGGATATAATGAGAATTAGACTTACAGACCTAAAGTCGTTTACCAGATTCCCACCCGACAGAAGAGAAATGACGGCTAGCGAGAAGCAGTCCTCATGGGTGTGTCCGGAAATTGACTCCTGGGCATTGTGTCATTCGTCTTACGTGACGCACCATCATCGTGGTATCATGTGACGTTCACAAATTCAGTACATACGAGGACATTAGGGAAGCATTCCTCCAACATTACCAATCCGACATCATGACGAACACACAACTGAGTAGGTTAGAAACCACCCAATTTAATCCAAAAGTGGATACAAGCGTGGAGACTTTCGTCACTGAGCACTATGTTAAAATAAGAGAACTAGATTCGATAAGTTCAGAAACACATATTTGCAATGTAATTGTTCTTTTACTTCCTGTCAGTTATCAAAGACAGTTCGCATCAGATCAGCACGGGCATTGAACCTCAGCAATATACTAGAAACAATTCGCAAATTATAATGAATTGGGAGCAATGTATATATAATACGAACAAATCCCGTCGAGGCGCACCAAGTGATCCTTCACAGAAACAAAGACTTGGTGACAATTACCATTTGGGATCGAATAAAGTGTATGAAGTAGAAGTTAGTTCGGAAGTAAAGAAAACTGATGCGACTCATTCAGTGCGAGAGGCACAGAACGCATGCAGAAGGGGGCCAGATGGAATGAATGCAATAAACGAGACGGGAGAAGAGCATACCGGAGGCGAGGACACCGTGGGATAGGAAGAGGCCGAGACAGCCACGATGTAGAACAAAGAATATACCATGACGAAAGATCTCCTAGGGACGGAGATGGATCAGAACGAGAATCAAGGAACGGCGGAGACATGGAACGAGGAAGAAAGCAGATCTCTTCCAAGTGATCCTGACCAGGTGTCAAAAAAAAAACTAGAGGAGCCTCTGTTGCTAAAACTCAAAGTAACTAGAGAAATTTTGGAGCATCCGACTCATGCCGATGAGGCCTTAATTACCGGACACGGCATGAAAAGGTTAATCAGTCATGTAAGACTTGAAACTATTCTGTTTGAAGAATGGGAACATAACCTAAAAGAAGACGACCCCGAAGAAGATGAATTTCTGCAAGAGGCAACCAAATGGAGATGAAGACGGTCTTATTCCCGAAGAAAGTATTACGGAAAGTATTACTTCTAACCTACTGTAGATAATATGAACTACAGCAAATATGCACTTAATGTATACAAAATGTGTACCGTTGGCCAAAAGCTAATAAAAAGATAAATTCAGCATACTCAAATCACATTTTTTCGATAGGTTCACATAAATTTCACATGCGTTCACATTACGTTCATCTTTGGTGAAGTTTTTTGTGTGCTTTTTATGTCAGTAGATTTTTCCGTGTGATTGGGGTTAAATGTGACTCATATCCCACGACTCTGAAATGTGTCCGATTTTCAGAATACGTGCTATCCGATGTGCTTATTTTATATTCTTTACAACAAACCATTATGAGACAAGAAAGAATCATCTGGATACAAGTAAAGAGCATTCAGTATTAAAACTAAGTGTTTCGGCCTCAGTCTTAGATGCCTAAAGGCCATAAATAAATTTCAAATTCAAAACTAAGGTTTTAACGTTTTTGTCCTAAAAATATGAAGAGTTCTGGACTGTTCGAAAATGGCTAAATCTGGAAATATAAAAAGTATCAGATATTCGTCTGCTTTACCCTTCTTGCATAATTATGTATACCGGTTGTAGGTGTATGAGAATGACATATTAACTTTACATTGAGGTTGAGATTTAATACCGATTCACTGTAAAGAATCGCTTTTGGTCTCCAAGTTGGAAAACAAGGAGTAATTTGATCCATGTTTATATGAACTTTTTTCTTGTTTTTCGTGTCAAAAAATCACCGGCAAAATATTTTTCTTGTTTCTGAATCACTCTGTACATGTTTATCACGGATCTATAGCTAATTGCTATAGAAGCGAGATCCCTCTTGCCAATGGTTGGGTCAACTGATTTCTTCGATCACAAGATTAATGGGCAATTTTTGTTTCATTCAATTATTTGATTTTATGAAGCAATCATTATAAATCTTTAAAAAAAAAGTTAATTCCGCAAATTAAACCAAATTCATATTCATATATATATTTAATATAATTCTTTGAGCTCTTCTCACCCATGGTTGGACATGGGGAACCGATTAAAATAGTTAATTTAACCTTATTATGTTAAAGAACGGATAAAAATTTCATTTTAAAGCATAAACTTTTGGTGCATTTTCTTAATCCTTACAATACATAGATTATTATGTTATAGTAAGAGACGATAGAGAGGGCTGCCTATCGTAAATAATGAGAGATCAGCTACGTCCGCTGCACCCTCTCTTCTGATGTGCCTAATAATTCATCGGTAAGAAAAGAATGTGTCCTCGTTTCGATTTTCGACTTGCTGACATTTTCGATTAACGGCATCCTTCTGCAAGTTTAAGTGACGTAACTGTACGACCTGTCTGCACGTGAAAATATGTTCTTTGAAACAATTCAAGTTTCGATGACAGAATGTTCTTACCCTGCATAAGCTTTCAAATATGTCTTAGAGATGATGAATACCTGCTGAGAAGGCTTTCTCTATTGAATGAAAAGGGGAAAGTTTTGACTAACTGCAGGAATGTACTGAGGGTGGGGTCACAGTCCACAGGCTTTGGGCAGGTCTCACTACAAATTGATAGCATACTGAGATGGAAATTTTATCTTCTTCCTCACGCAATTTAATTATTTTGTTACGAGAAAGTTCTAAGAAGGAATATCAAGAAATGGGTGTCGACAGATTAACAACATTCAGTTACAGAAAACATGATCCAAATATTAATGAAGTGCTAAATTTGTACTCACACTCTGAAATAATACCTAAACAAGATATTATGAATGCATTTGAGAAAAT
Source organism: Lepisma saccharinum (assembly GCA_022664845.1). Lineage (NCBI taxonomy): Eukaryota > Metazoa > Arthropoda > Insecta > Zygentoma > Lepismatidae > Lepisma > Lepisma saccharinum. The sequence goes on from JAGDQP010012466.1 coordinate 37,969, forward strand.
ATATCAATTAATGATTCAATTCTGAATTAATAACTCCCTACGTATTATAACCTAATCTAACAAATTATTTAGAAATACATGAATGTTTAACATGTGAGAAAATAAGACATTGAACGAGATCTATTCATAAATAAATTTTGTATATTTGACTTTACAACTCAAAAATTGGGGCTAGATATAAAGTAACTTACTGGCTTGATAAATGCTTTTGAAAATGACCATGCAGAACCTTGAAATTAAAGTACGGTACTCATACATTGCACAGGGTGGCCCATTTAAAACCGATACTACCGTAGTTCAGTTGATAGAGTGTTGACTGAATAATCGGAAGCTCCTGGGAACAATTCCAATATACGCCCATCCAGACTAACGTTTTTCAGGGATTTTCTTCAGTTATACCAGGAAAATGCCGGTATAGTATCTATAAATTAAGCACTGACCGACTATCCTTTCCAGCATCCTTTCCCCCAACCCGTCCCGGTCTGAGCGTGAGATGTCTAAAGTCATAAATAAATGCAATTAAAACTTGTACTGATCCTAATCTCTGCGTTGAATTACGATGCGTTATTCTAAACATGATTGCACAGGTACAGGCACGGAAGTAAGTACTGCAGGAGCCTAGCAATTGTTTAGTCTATGATCTAGCAATTAGTTTCTATTGAACGTTATATTTATGAACTAGATAGGCACCATTTAGGTTAAGCCTGCCTACCGTTCCTCAGACATGCCACAGTTTAATCATAACTCACTGTCTGGCCCATAAACATAATTTACATAAAAACGTAAATGCTAGTTTTATTAAGCTCCCGCAGTACCTACTTCCGTGACTGTACAACGATGTCACAATATTGGTAGAACATATACAACACTTTCTATTAGACGCATACGTTATCGCTTAGTTACATTCCATGTACAGGATGGGTCAAAAGTCATAGTCTCCATGATTCTGAAGGGAAAGATTTACAAAGGTGAAACTTTTCATAACGCTTATAGAAGAGAACTATCTGGCGATTCAGTGTGGTATATCGGCCATTATGGAACAGGCTTCTTGGATTTATCTAACAAATCTTACATGGAAAGGGGGATAAATGGCATATCGTTTCCAGTTAGAGATTCATGAGATATGCATTGACAATTTCATTACATTATCTCCAACCTAAAATTTGAGAGTTTCGTTTGAAAATTCATTGCAAACAAGCAATAGGAAATTACAGTTACTGAAAACATTGATTTCCTGTATAATTTTCTCATAGATATCTAGCTTAAAATTATGTACCACATACACCATTTCCAGTTAAGATATTTCAGGTAAATCCAAGATCCTGCCTCCGAGATTACTGAATCGCCAAAGAGCTTTCTCTCGCTTACCTAAGGTTATGTGCAGTTTCATATTTGAACTTCTTTTCCTTCAGAATAGTAATCATGATGTCTCTGACTTTAGACTCACCCTGTACATGGTATATCTCTAGGTTACAAACCATACCTCCAATAAGAAATGCTCTATCAACATCCCTTCCCGTGCCATTTTTAATGGGCAACCTTGTAATTTTAATGGGTACAAAAAGAAGTTTTCACAATATTTTATGGGAAGTAATTATACTTTGTACGAATGACACATTCGTACAAGATATAATGTTGTGTGCATTGCCGCAGCAAATTATATCATACAGTACGTATCTTACATTCGATACGTAGAATCATACTAGGACTTCATATCGACGTTTTGTACAATGATATTTGGAATGCAGTAAGGCACCATACAGCCTTGGTGATATATATTACATCAGTGTTTTACTATACATACGATGCTGTGTTTCATATGATAATATATGCATTCACAAAATAACGTTATTTAAACGTGAAGCGTGCTTTTCATTTATTTCTACATATTTTTTACTCAGCTCAATCGTTGAGCACAACTCTGAGTGTGATTTGCTAAACCGCCACATCTTACATCATTTTGTTGACGTCTTACACCATTTTGACGATGCAGGAGCCATTTGAACACCTCTAGCTCCGACATGCTTATACATTTCTTGAAATAAACTTCTTTCTTTCTTTCTGCCTTAGGTAACCATTTGAACAAAAGCACTTTGCAAAATCAGCCTTGAAATGTTCATTGTTTTTGCTATCAGGGGTGAAAGTAGTTCATCTTACGCCGGGTAAGGAACATTGTGACCTATGTATATAGTTGATGCTGTCCGTTCTTCACCTTTGTATTATAAAACTACAAAACGAAATTTGGTTGTTGAAATAAATATTTACTCACCCGCCAACGCCGCCTCCTGCTGGGAAGCCTGCACCTCCCAATCCACTGCCACTCTGACTAGAGCTAGAGCTACCTGCTGAGCTAAAGCTATTGCCACCACCTCCGGCTGGAAAGCCACTGGCATATGATGGAGTACCGTGACCAAAGAATCCTCCTGCTCCAGGACCGAATCCGTGAGATCCAAATCCTCCGAAACCTCCAGCACCAAATCCAGGATCAATTTGACCGAATCCACCATACCCACCGTAACCTCCCAAGCCTCCTCCATACCCTCCCAGACCACCAAAACCACCTAAGTCCGAAGACCCTGCATTGCTTTGGCTGGAACTGGAAGAAAAGCTACCGGATGATGATGGACCTCCTCCAAACACAAGAGGAACATCACCGGCTCCTCCTGCACCTGAGGAGCTGGACGCTTGACTGGAGCTGCTTGACTGACTCCCTGATCCACCGACGCCTCCCCCGTAGGAACTTCTTCGCCATCTGTTTGCTTTTCCCACAATATCGAACTTCTCTGCTTTCTTAGGTCTCCAGTCTTCATCGAATTTTTCTGGTTTTGGATAAAAGATAATGATGGGAGCTCCAACCGCTGGCGGCTCCTCCATCACGCTTGGACTATAGGAATCAACGGGTGCTGGAAAGTAGTCCAAACCAGGGTTTTCATCTTCCTCGTGTGGACTTAATAATGGACCTGAAACAAAGAAAATGAATGATGTAACAGATGGAGAGCCTTTCCTGTCTAACTGTCTCTTCATTCCGATAGGATTACATTTAATTACAAAAGAAATTTTCATATATTTATAATAACACAAACTATATTTCTGTTATCACAAACATATCATAATACAGGTAATAATAAAATCCTTCATTTACACAATTGTTCACAATTCCCAGATCAACATAGAAATGGATGAATAAAACAAGAAGATAATTCATTTCCTGTATCTACAGAGAAAGGTCGATAGTAATAATTGAATTTACGTTTTCTTAATGAGGGGTACAAAACCAAACAGATTTAAGTGACATTAGAAAATTTAGTTTATATTTTATGTATAAAACGAAATATATGCTACACAAAATATTAATATTCTGTCACATATATTTTGTGTTATAAAAGACGAACTCAAACTCCTTTTTTTATTGTCAAATATCTCTTTCATTTCCTTATTTTTAAGCGCATTTAATAATACTCGTCTTTGGATTGCTTTTCCTTGTTGTATGTTTGTGCGTTCTGAAGGTAAGAAGTTACAAAATCTAACCTGACCTGATCTGACTTCAGTTCCTACCACTGTTTTACCGTATCGTTATAATTATAATGTAACAGTAATAATAAAATTTATCATATCATCAGTTTGTCTGCGTATCAGGTGGGTATAGAATCATATCTTGTCGAAACAGAAGAAATTTCCATTATTGCCTTAAACACTTGATAATGAACTACGAAGCATTCTTCTTAGTTTCAAATTTAGAATATAATTTAAAACTGTGAGACGCTTGTATGCCAATATGTTCTGATTGAGAATTTCTAACTATAATGTTCTCTCAAATTTAGTTCATTCCTACATTTTCTGTGGAGTTGATTATGATTATGATGGGTGCTCTGCTCGGAGGTAGGTCTCAGATTTCAAGGTTCCAGAAGCAATGTGAACCGATGGTGGTTTTCCATGAAGATATGTTCTAAAGAAGATATCTGTAGTTTAAAGTAAGCTTCGAGGATCATTGGTAAACTTTGGTAAACTTTATTTTTATATGGGCCAGTCTAGTAACTTTTGACTTCGGCCCGTCACGATTCGCCTTTAGCTGTTAAAGTCCATACCCATGCCCCTTCCGGGACTCGAGCCCATGATCTTCTAGCCGATAGCCTACCGCCGCAGACCGCTCGGCCAGCGAGGATCAGTGATATCCACTGGAGACAAAAGTGGGGACCCCCAAAGCATTGAGCGTTATTCTTCATCCACCAGAAACACTATATACAAGAAAATTATATTTTCTACGAGTATATGTATGAGTAAGAATTTCAAATAGACAATGATTAAATGTTCCGTGTAAAGTATTGCATTGCAGGTAAAGAAATGTTAACTCTGAGAAAGGACAATGAAAGAAGACATGAAGACGATTAGGCATAAGTTAAGAAACATGGAAGAGAGATCATAAGAAAGAGGTGGAATTGGAAAATGGAATTGAAGTTACGGTTGGAGGGAGGGAAAACGGATATAATTTATGGAGAGTATTAAGAAAATGAAAGAAACAGGAAAACACTAGACAGGGACTAGGAGGGGAATAAACTTGCATTCAAGAAGCTTCTGCTACTTGAAGAACACAAATTATAACATAACTTGCGTTGTTCAAGGATGTTGTGGGCAGTGGTGAGGGTCTGTAACATTTTCTGATGGTCGTATACAGCAGGTGCGTTCAAACTTTTTATGTTGCATTGAGACGTGTAAACAGCTCTATGCAGGTATTCCGTCAGGATTTTCAGTTTGGGGGTGAGGTGTAAAGACAAGATTAGAAGGGTGTAAGTGGAGTTTTACACGATTTCTATGGATTTTTGACCACATCATTTTTAAAGTTGAGACTGTCTTGTAGAGGATTTAGGGGCGGTCTGGCGGAATCACTGGCTTTGTGGACCTCAGTTCTCAATTTGATTCGCAAGTAGTATTCATTTCTATTGTATACTAACGCTTACGATTATAGTGTTTATTATTATTATTATTATTTTGTAAGAATAATGCAATCGCGACAAATAAGTGGACAGGCAATGTAACTCGGATGGGGAAAAACGAAAATTATATTTCATCTTGGTTGGAAGGCCGGAGGGAACGAGACCGTTGGGAAGACCAAGACGACTTTGGGAGGACACTATTATAAGGGATCTTCAAGAACTACCTGTTTGCGATGAAAACTGGCTTGATCTTGCTCAGGACAGATCCTATGGAGAACGTTTGTTACTACGACGATGAAGTTACGAGTTCCGTAAGCTATAGAGTAAGTAAGTAATTATTATTGTTTATTGTTTAGAGTTGAGTTAAGCTATATAGTTGGCGTACACAGACTAATGACATAAAAATGTTGTGTTATAGTACTTCTAGGTTAGCGTGCACAAAGGTGCCCAATATTTGATATTTTTCAGGAGATCAAAAAGTATTCTCAGAAGTATATTAAAATATATTAGCAGCCATAGATGTATAGTTTGATTGGAACTATTATCACTGATACTTTAGTTTTTGCTATTAATACATAAAAATAGCACTCATGATGCTATTATATTTTTTTAGTTGTCTCATTTTTAGTTGTCTCACAGTCTCATTTTTAGCCTAGTGTGGACTTATCATCTTTGTGTACGGAAAACTCGACTTGAATAAGGTATAAGTAATAAAAATCTTTATGGTTCCCTGGTGAGAACAATTTTGTGACCTTGACTCAGTTAGTATATTTTATAGACTAAGGATAAAGCGCATTACAGGATACCTATTATGTAAGTGTAATCAAGAATTTTATACATTTCTGTCTCTACAGGAAAGTCGTAGATCTTATACATGACGCAAGCAGACAGTAATTTGCGTTCTTCTAATTTCATACTTATTTTAAGAACAGATTTTCTTAGCATAAGTGGCAACAACAACAACATAGCAATGTAATAACAATTATATGCTTGAATAAAGTAATCCGACCCAAAATGTTATTCCTAGATAATAATTGTGGGGCTTAGAAGCAAAAGCTGCAATCTCCATTTGTTGAGAAACCGAGGATTTGATGGAATTGTATACATTAAAGTGTATAATGAAGATAAATGCAGGTAAAGCCCTAATTCTTTGTGTATTTTGTAGTTCTCTTGCGTAGGAACCATAGAAGAAAACTACCCCTATACCATATTTACCACCATACACTTTCTTTTGGCTCTCCCGTTAAATTTTCTGGAGTGGAGATTGGAGCTTTTGCTCCTAAGCCCCGCAATTAATTCCTTACAATATTTTTATTTATACTTTTATAGTTATCGTCATACTTTTCAAGACAGTCCATTTAAAATCGTAATAATAATAATTCGAAATATGATGACTTGAAAAGAGCAGTAATTGCATGGTTAGTGTAGACGAAAATAGCTACTAAGTTGTATAATAATAAGTGTTATGTTTTTCAAAAATAACATACACATGTAAAGCACAAAAAAGAAAATTATACAAGTTTCAAGTAATTAATATGATGGTTATACGGCATTCAGAATACTAATTAAATACGCCTGCTGTTTGTCATAATATGGCATTACTCTTACGTAAGCCTTTCTGGAGTACGTGTAAGTAATACTGTTCTTTTTTTAACAGGAATGATAATAAGCAAGTAACTCTCACGTGAACAGGAAGTCGTGCCAGATGATTCTATAGATACTCTTTCATCCCATCATCAAAATCTCCGCTCTTCCTATTTGAGTAAACGTAACCTTGACGAATTAAATCCACATACAAACAACGCAGTTGTTTTCATTACGAGACATGACAGTGGTTCAGTATCACATCACGAACAGACACATCCATTTGCTAATCTACTGCACGACCATCGTTAAACAGGTTCGAACGACAAATAAATGAGAGCCTAAGGCAATATGAATTCTATTTGCAGAACATTTTCAAGTTATTGCTGCATCTACATTAAAAAAAAACGTTCAAAAACTCTTTAAATACACAGTAAAAGAACACCTTTATTACTTTAACCACTTTGTTCTCAAACTAAATCAAAAGAGCGAAATTTTCACTCTTTTACACTGTTAAAAAGGTTTATTCAAAAAAACGTAAAAAAAATCTCGAATTTGAGAAAATTTTGGGCTCAATCTGGCTCCGACTAAATTTTGCTAAATTTTGAACAAGTGATGGTGCTCAATAAATGAGAAAATATTTCTCAGAATATATAAAAAAAAAAGTCTCAGACATGAGGTAAAACTACTTGAAAATGAGTTTAAATTTCGGCTCAAAAATGAGAAAAGTTGGAACTATTTTTCAGAAATGAGAAGAAATATATTCAAAAGTGACGAATCATATGCTCAAAATGTTGAGAACGTAATGACTCAAAAGATAGCTCCGGAGCTACGAAAATGAACATTGAGAACATCTGTTTCAAAGTTTTGAGAAGGTAATCACTCAAAATCGTTATGAGAGCTAAAAAAAATGAGAAAATATGTATTCAAAATTTGAAACAGGACTTCTTCTCAATAGTATAAATAATATATTAAAATGATCCGTATGGTCTTTCTTTTTGTAGTCGTGCGATAGAGTAAAATACTTCTCAGAGTCTTTCGTGAATTCGTTCTGGATGTTGAACTAAATAATAATTCCCTATATGGTGTGCCCCAAGTCTAACCTGTAGTGAGAATATACCTCTAACAAACAGTAGAGAAACTTATCCGTGATCGCATCAGTTCTCAGCTCCTTTCTGCAACTACAGAAAAGCCCTCCACTACGTTTAACTAAAGATAAACGCAGGTGGCAAAGATAAAATTTAAATATTTATTGAACAGAGAATAAGTATAAACTTTAAATCCAAGGTGGTGACTTTTCAAGGTGTTGTAATATTTTCCTATACTACTCTTTATAACACACTTTTATGACAAATCTCGTACCTCTAGCTGAAACGGTGTTGAATATTAATTTTTGGAACCCGCCATTTTGGATCCAAGATGGTGTCTGTGGAGACATTTTGTAATATTTTCGTAACTTGGTGGTGATGATGTTGCGTCATAGATCTACCAAATCTCGTTTTTCTATCTCCAGCCGTTTAGGTTGTGGCACCATGAAATCTTTGATTGCCGGAAGAAGGGCACATAACATGCATACACAATTTTCACGCAAACTTTGAATTCTATCAGGTTACTTAACAGTTTTAAAATCTGATTCTATGCGGTTTGTACTGGTGTCAACGACATAAATATTATTTCAGAAACTTCTTGGTAATATTCAACCTAAATCTTTTTCCAGCTGTTTACCAAAAATGCCCTTTTGCGCTATGTGTCCTTTTTCCGGCAATGTCCTCAATTAAAGTGCGCAATATGTCCCGAAAGAAGTTTACAATATGTTCCAGTTTTATCACGTGTTTAGTGCATAATATATGAACTTTTCGTGAAATTAATATGAAGTCCACCACATTTTTTTGTGCACAACATATGAACTTTTGGTATGCTGATACCCAATTTATGCACAAAAAAGTTCACTTAATATAGTGGCAAAGGTACTAAAAGTGATCGGTCTGGAAACGTGTTCTGGGTAATGTGAACTTCAGTCAGTATGAACTTAATGTATGCAAAATATGCACGAGGGGTAAGAAGTTAATAAAAAGACACATTGAGCACACAAAAAGCTAACAATTTTTCAGTAGATTCACACCAAGTTCACATGAGTTCATTTGTGGTGAAGTTGTTGTGTGATTGTTGTCATGAGATTTTCAGTGAAGTGACTCTACAAATGGGTATATTTCCTGTACGGTTGAGTCGTGTTGTGTCCTTGTATTGATACTGCATTGTGCTGTTTTCAGCCGAATTGCCAAACATCTCGTGTGAATAGAAAACATCTAACGAACATATCATTAAAAAGTATTAGAATACGAGAGAAGCATGTTAGCGATGGACATAGTAGCAATATGTTCGTGTAAAACTCTAACACATATGCTACGGCTTTATTAATGGCTCTTATGTTACGCCTTTGGTAACGACACTCAGCTCTGTTACCGGCATGGACGATCGTTCTGAGACCAAGTCCAAATCGGAGAGCTTCAGCAATGAGTCAGTGGTGACTGGAGAGTAGAGGACAGACAAATTCCGGAAAGTACTAAAGGAACAGCGCTTATCAATACATTGTACAGATAATTGATGTATACTTTATATAATTAACAACAATGCTTCAAAACAAAGGAAAAAACATTTGGAATTTTGAAATACCTTAGTAATCAGAGCTTCATAGAAGTATCGTGGAGTAATGATTCAGCTACGGGATCAGAAAACCAAAGATTGCTGTTTCGAGTGCTTGTAAAATACTTTTTATTATTATTATTTTAACGTTGTAAAGGACACGTAACTCAGTTCAACGCCGGCTCTTTGTTAAAAGTCTGTGAACAGTCATCCACAAACCAATGTCATGTGTTAAAACTGTGCTGAATTTTTAATTTTTATTTTGTATATTGCTTTAAAAAACAAGATATAACGAAAGATAAAAGGAGGCGCCAATATGTGACATTGAGGATGGATAGGCAGGAAAAGACGCGAAATAAATGGAAGGGTTTATAATAGAAACCAGAGAAGTTCAAAAGACCTCTTTTCTTTTTTTTTCAAAGAAAGTGGATAATACTGTCTGGCTTGCAAGGCCTTGTTATGGCTCTCTTACATGTTCGTAGACTGTTTGTGTTATGGTACGTCTAAAGTAATTCCGCCACCCTGTAGGGCCTACAGCGAATCACAAAGAACAAGGTACTTACTTTATGAAAAATCCATCAACCCTTCCATTGAATCGATCACTGTCAAAAGCGAATATGTGCAATTTAAAATACATAACACATATCCCCTTTTAACAATGATCAATTCAATTACCTTATTTGCAATTTGAGATGTTATATTTCAGGAGTTTTTAAAGCCTTTTAAAATTTTTAAATTAATTTACCTAACTTATTAAAATTTTAATCATTAGAATCTTCCAATTTTTAAAGGAAGAGCAAATAGTAACCTTGGACTTAAATCAATGCTTAGTCCGATGTTTCTCTATTGTGATTCAGACAGTGGTGCGTTTCATCCCTAGTGCACCCTGGTTGCGCCAGGGTACTTTATTTATACCTAGAGGAAACGTTTTACAAAGCAGGATGTAGTACCGCCAGGGCACTTTTTTCTGTAGAACTGCAATACTTGATTGACAAACATGCCAATGTCTAAATCAAACTGACTGCGGGAGAACCACCATCTTGAACCTCTTCCACCAGTGGAAATTCGCAGTACCAACCTTCATGAAAAGATCACGTGCATAGTCCGACATGTTGTTTAAATTGTTTGAATACAGCGAACCTTGCTCAAGGCAAAATCAGAGGAGAGTTTTATGAAAGTCTAAACAAAATGTTAACTAATTACACCGTATAAAGAAAGCACTTCTCTTACATCTTTTGTGCATTTTAAATGAGTCACTTTTGAACACTTGTATGTATTTTAAATGTCCAATGATCTGACAAGCGCTAAGATTCTATTCACAAGCTGTTCTCATTTCGTACAAAAGTAAAAGGTGTTTGCAGGAGTGAGGATAGAACCCAAGTCGACTCGGTGACACCCTTTTTCCTAAAACAGATCGAAATCAGGTCACTTTTGGTAACCCGACGACCCGGTCTAACCCGGACATAAATGGCCCGGCAACCAAGTCCAAAACTTGACTTCATTCATCTGGGCTTAACCCGAGTGACCCGGTAGATCCAATCGCGACTAACGCTTCAGACGACATGACTATCCTCAGCTATTTGCACACTTTCAGGCATATTTTTGCTTTTTCCGTGGATATTAGATTATTTCAATATGTTATTACTATTGTTAGAAACTTTCAGGGTCGTATTTTCTGATCTTGGAGACAGAGCTGAAGCCGGGTTTATTTTGGTGACCCAGATGTAGGTGACCCACTCTGAATCTTGATCCAAATGACCCGGCTACACGGTCTTGACACGAATCGGGCGAGTAACTTGGTAGCCCCTGACATGGTCTTGCCCCAAATGACTAGACTAGCCGGTGACCAATGATTCAAGTTTAACCCAATTGACCCACTTTTGACCCAATGACGACCCTGTCTTCACTCAATTTGACCCGATCTTGTTACTGTGGCTTGAATCAATCATATTTTCATTTGTGAGATTCAGAAATTCTATCAGAGGAGAAGTTACCGTATTTGAACACACTCATTTTTTTAGGGGGGGAGGGATATTAGACTTTTCCCATAATTTTTTACTACTGTTAGAAAGTTTTCGATGTCGTCTCTTGGTGCTCTGGAAACAAAACTCCTGTTCCCGGTCACTCCTGAAAGAAACACTATTCAGACGCCGACAGTCGTAAGGAAAGAATTGAAAACCCTGCTTAATCCTCCGGGTCATCATAGGGTCAGGTCGAATCCCAAGCATGGATCCAGTGACCTGGAGATTCAAATGATCCGATTGGCCCGGTGACCTTTTCCAGGTTTGCTTAAGAGTAGCACCATGTCATCAGTCGGAACTTCACCGGAGTCAAACCTGGCTCCCGTAGTTTACTGGTTAGGGTCGTAGATTTTCGATAAGCACTGGTGAGGAGTCCTACTGTAGGCAATGCTGACTGAGATTTTTACAAGTTTTTACCAAAAAATGCCTGGATGGTACTTGACAAGAGCCCTAATAGTGACATGTTAGACCAAAATTGTCTGTTCGCCTCATAGAATTGGTCGCGAATTCAAGCAAACAAAAAGCCTTCAAATATTATTTATGCGTCTGTTCGTTCGAAATTGGAATGCGCAAACCTGGTATGGAGTCCACTCACCAAAAGTTGATCAGTTTAAGATTCAACAAATCAGATTCTTGAGGTATTTAACATTTAAAGATACCGGAATTTATCTCCAGAGGGAAAATGCCTCCTCATGTAACGATAATTTCAATTTTATAAGCCCTGAGCATAGAAGAATACACCAAGATATGCTATTCCTAGATAAACGTTTTAATAACAAAGTAGACTGCCTCATTTACTTTTAGGTCTGAAGGTTCGAGTTCCAACCGGTAAAACTAACGTCCAAAATTGTGATCTTTTTATGCTGATAAGTCTAGAACAAATATAATGAGGAAGTCACCAATATGGACGATTAGCGCAGCCTATAATGCTGCAAGTAAATCGATGCAAGAAATTGATATAAATGTTACTAATATAAAAATGTTCAAATTACTCATAACCAAAATGTTTCAGAATTTGTAAGGTAATATTATTATTATTATTATTATTATTATTATTATTATT
>JAGDQP010012467.1:0-50209 GCA_022664845.1 Lepisma saccharinum
TTTTAAGGAACTAATGACATTTAATTTATCAGTTATGTTCAGAAAGGTGTATATATTTAAACCTGCTTTTTAGAATTTTGATAAAATAAATAGAAAAGTTTTAATTCGTCATTAAATCACGTAGGTATAACATTTTGCATATTATCACAACTTTAACAATCGTTGAAATCAAAATAAAGAAACTCTTCCAAAAAATAAAGAACAAAAATGTAAGGGATTTCGTTGTTCTCCAAATTAAAGCAAGAATCACTAAAATATTCCAACTAGCAAGAAAGTTATGGGCATCTCAAAATAACATTAGGTTAAATGGGAGTTGATCAAGGTGATAGATACTCTTAAGTTAATATTATCGATATTCATGAAAATAAAGCATTTTGTCTCGATGGAGACGAAAGTCTCGGTCTCATCTCGAGGAATAATTTTCTGTCTCGGTCTCGTCTCGACTAAGTATCGATATATGGTGTTTAGGTCTCGTCTCGATTCCTAGATCTTAGTCTTATCCTCGGTCTTTGTCTCGAATTTGAGACAAGACCAAGCAAGACCAGTCTCAGTCTCGGTACCATGCCTATTTATAGGCACAACGTTTTACTGAGGGAAATTTAATTCAAATTATAACAGCATTGAGGAAAGCGGTATTGCATAATCTATGAAGTTTCGGTATTTTTATGTCTATTTTTCACAAAGTAGGACTAACGTATGTAGCTACACGTGCAGTATTTCTCACAATATGAGGCATTAGTTTATTTATTCTGATGCATTACTTTTGCGATAATATTTCATCGTATCGCAACACTGCTCATGTGATTTGTGTTTTCTCTCTGATGTTTGTCATCCTTTACGTATACCTATTCCTTCTGGTTTATCCCTTGTTTACATGAACCAGTATTTTTCAAAGTGACGACTCATAAAATCACTAGGTTTCGAAATATTTTAACCCGTATACCTCTGAAGCTTTGCAAAATTTGCAGGAGGTTTCAAACGTTTTAATTGTTTTGTGCGTTTCAAACATATAATAATTAATGTTTAGAAACACAAAGTTTGAGCTGAGTTTGCAACATTGGTTTTCACATGGTAACATTGTTTTTTTTCGGTTATAAGTACAATGTTTAGTCGATATGACGTTGTCAAAATTCTAATACGATTTCTTTAATCCTTTTGAATATATCATCATTTGAAATGAGATCTTCAATTACTTCCTACACATATTACTTCGTAATCTCTCTCTCTCTCTCCCCTGTCCTTTTAGCTCTCAACAGCTAGAAATTTGGATTTGTCCATTTCTTTTACTCCTCTATCGATTGCACATTGTTTGGCTAGAAAACTCAGCCACTTCTTTTTGGAGACAAGCGAAAGAACTCTGGGCATTACGCCTGGCAGCGTGCTAACGAGGAAACCAGAGACTGTTAATAATCTAAATTGAAATGAATATTTTTATTGTGTGTTTTGTTTGAATAGAAATCGCCATAATGCTTAATTGCATTTACTATATTTAATTATGTTTAATTACAAAAGTCCTCTAACCAGGAGTTTAGTAACTGTTACAGTTTAGTCCAGAGAAACATTGCTCGATTTTTGGACATTGTGCTGTCCGAAGATGAGATGGAATACAGTACAACTCTTTCATCGTCTTTTCAACAACACTTGCATTCAATATAAATCTAGTGAATAGGCTACCTTGTGAGAAGTATTTTGTTTTTGTTTAAAATTCAGCTATTTTTATTTCTTTAAATAAAAATTACTGGTATTTCTCCTTAGTCGCTAAGTGCCTATGTAATGAAGCATTACTGAATTATGAATAGTTAAGTTGTTGACTTGTACAACATAAAATGCAAGTAAGTATTTATATTGAATTGTACACAATATGTATAAACGGGGCAAGGTGAATTACATCGTCACAAGGAACTATAGAAAAGAAGGGCATTTAGAAAAATGCAAGGAAAGATGACAAGTGAGAAAGGGAACTGAAAAGAAAGTACGATGAAAAGACGGATAATACTTTGACCCATTTTTTTAGAAGGTCAATCCTTTTGTTTAATAAAATAATATAAAGCGGAGGAATGCAGTTTAATGTAATGACATTTCTTTTGTTTTCTCTCCTGCTGTTAATGTTTATATATCGTCAATTATTTTTTATGTTATTATTAAATGAAGTAGTAAAAGAGAGGAACCATTAATGGAATTAATAGTAATAGATACCATAAAACGAATCTCGTGCTGCACTTGGCTGAAGAATTTACAGTGGTACCAAATCATTTCAATGGTATTTTGATTTAGATATAAACTCATGATAAGCTTGTATAGTAAGGTCAACAGGAAGCGAAATTAATGTTTATTACCAACCATCTAATCTGTAAACCTTTTCAATTGTATGGGATAGTTGCGCATCTCGTTTGGACGCGGGGGTAAGGTAATAATATTTTTATGAACAGAAAATTCTAAATCGTAATGGCAGTATTTCGCTTTGTCTTCAACGGAAGTATATATCGCAAAATATTGTTCAAGGAAATTGGAAGCTCAAATTAGACTTAACCTTTCCTGAAATGAAAACGATTGTATTACCATGGATTGCTTATAGTCATAGCTCTGGGGAGTATCTTTAAGAGATGAGCACAAAAGCTACTTGTGCTATACCGAGACAAATTTTATTTTATTTAATAACCCAATGTATGGTTTTCTTTACTATCAAACTTTGGTTGTAGGTCCAAACTAATTTTTTTCTGTTTTCTATTAAGGTTCAAAACCGTGAACCTAGAAATAAAAGCACTATGATAGAACTCGAGTCATCCTGGTGCTATAGATTTGTGCTTTAACCAGTTTTTTTTTGTTGATCTATGAAACATGTGGTAAATTAATAACTTCTTCACTATATATTGAAGATATCTGATCAACATATCTGATCTTAATCTGATATCTGATCAACTATATCTGATCAACAAAATTGATCAGAAACACGTAAAGGTGCTCTTAATGAACAATGTACGCACAAAATGTTTGAATTATACTTCGTATGTGTTTGAAAGATTTACGTATTAGCAGAAACGAACATATTGTTTGCCAATTTCGTCTTCGGTGACAATCTGTCTTTCTCCCCAAGATGAGGTTTATGTTGTATCCGGAAACAGATTCACGGTCTCTGGACAATGTGAACTGGTAGTGGTTTGTCATTCCCCTCCATCAGATGGACATGACATCCTAAGGACGTGTCTACAGTTTAAAGTGAATTCCTTTGTAAAGCTTCTTACTAATAGTACCAGGTGTATGCATAAGTTTTTGCCGGTTTTTGTGGTAAAGAAAACACGTAATTTTCAAGGGAAATTAATTTTGTTTTATTCAAAATATTGGCCATCGGCTTCTACACATTTCGCCCTTCTTTCAGGTAATTGATGCATACCATGCCATGCCAGAAAAACTGCTCGTCTTTTGCGGCAAACCATTCGTCGAGCCATTTTCCAACGTCTTCGAAATCGCTGAAGTGCTGCTCTGCGAGCGCGTGTCCCATTGATGCGAAGAGGTGATAGTCAGATGGTGCCAGGTCTGGGGAGTACGGCGGGCGCGGAAGGATGTCCCATCCAAGCGATTTCAAGGTGTCTTTCACTGGTTTTGCTGTGTGAGACGTCGCATTGTCGTGTAACACAATCACTTTGCCATGTCTTCGGGCCCATTCCGGTCGTCTTTCGATCAATGTGTGATTTAAATTAATCATTTGTTGGCGATAGCGTTGTGCATTAACGGTTTCGCCGGGCATCAAGAGTTCATAATACACAACACCGCTCTGGTCCCACCAGATACAAAGCATGGTCTTCTTGCCGAAGCGATTTGGCCTTGGTGTTGAAGGCCCGGCTTCGCCAGGTGAAAGCCACGATTTCTTCCGCTTCGTGTTTTCAAAATAAATCAATTTTTCGTCACCCGTCACAATACGATACAAAAAGGATTTTCTTTCGTGGCGTTGAAGCAGCATTTCACAAGTGACTTTACGATTTTCCATTTGACGTTCATTCAAATCGTGTGGGACCCATTTACCCAGTTTATTGATCTTCCCTATTGCTCGTAAATGTCTGCTGATTGTTTCTTGTGACACATTTAATGCTTTTGCCAATTGCTGTTGAGTTTGAGTTGGGTCATCCTCCAATAACACCTGCAATTTCTCGTTTTCGCACTTTTGTGGTTTACCAGAGCGCGCACTGTCTTTCACATTGAAATCTCCACTTTTAAATTGTCAAAACCATGTCTCACATGTTCTAATCGATGGAGCGTGTTCACCATATGTTTCTACCAGCACACGATGACTTTCAACAGCCCTTTTCTTTTGATTAAATAAGAAAAGCAATGCGTGCCGCAAATGTTCTTTTTGAGGCACAAACTTCGACATGATCACTGAACGATAAAACAAAGACGCTAGTGTTTGGCGGACTCAACTTGTGTGTGTTTGTAGATTAATGTCAGACGAACAAAATGACGTATGTGTCAAATAAATACGCTGCGTACTTTTCGCTGGCGCCATCTCTTAGTTAAACCGGAAACTACTTATGCATACACCTGGTATGTTTTAGATATTTCCTTCAGTATTGTAAGAGGGAAAGAGAGGAATCGCTTACCGAGAGAATACAAGTGATGAGCAAAAGCAAGACCAAGACCTTAGCGGTCTTGGTCTTGGTCTTGCTCACCCCAGTCTTGATCTTGGTCTTGCATCAGTATGCCTGGTCTTGGTCTTGCTCGCCCAGTCTTGGTCTTGGTCTTGGTCTTGCTTGCAAGAGTCTTACAAGTCTTGCTCTTAAGAAATGTAGACGTTTCATACGTAAATTTTACACCGGGTATAGGGAATAGTAAAAGCTATGCGTATCATTGCCTGCCTTAATGCGTCAATAGTAACGGAAATATGTTTTAATGTATTGTTTATCTTCATGTAAGTGTACAGAATACAACTACCGAATTTCAATTTCGATTTAATTTGAACAACTTCACCAACATTTTATTATTTTACTTTTAGTTTACTTGCTGTTTTAGGCACACAACTGTTTCGTAAACTTTGACAGAATGCAATCATGGGTTATCGAAAATGATGTCCAAAATAATTTAGACATTGAAGTTCTTACAATGTAACAATCCATAGAATTGTGCTCTCTGTCATCTTCTAGTCACTGTTCCAATTATTTACCATTCTCCGTGCTCCAGGTAAGTTCCAAAATAAGACCAAACATACATGGATATTGTGTTTAACTAAAACTTACAAGGGAACTCCTTTTGCTGTTCAGCAAGTCTTGACTTCGGACATGTTTTGGACCTTATTTGAAGCATATAGATAGCGAAAATGACACGCATAGACTCGCACTCTGTCATATATTTGTGTCCCGAATAAGTCGAGTCGTGTAATTTGAGCGACTTTTAAGCAGTAAAATCAACCTTAAAGGTGAAACTTTATATGAACTAAGTGAGTTATCAGATGCATTTCCGTGGGTACTTTTACGTGTAGAACACAAATTTCACCATGAAAATGTTCGCAAATTGAATGTTTTTATACAAACTCCAGGTTATGATCGAAAATGAACAAAATTCCATAGAAAGTAATGCCGTAAAGGAACAACAATACAACTGTGGGAAAGAGGGGCCAGGGGATTATAAATACATAAAAAAAATAATGGTTCTACTACCTTTTTGGGGACATAGGGCGCTTGCAATTGCTAAATAACTGATCGACTACAGGGTTATTTAATGCGGACATTTTAAATAATACTGAAGACACGTTTATTTTCAATTTGAATTTTTACTTTCATACGTACACTTTTTCATCCCCTCTTCTATTTGGTGTGTAATACCGGAACAAAATTGCAACACGCTCGCTTCTCCTGCGCTTTCTTCGTTTACGTACATTTTCAATTCCCCTTACCATACAAACATTATCATAACTATATTACAAGCTAAAATTATAATTAATAATTAGAACAGTAAACATTTTTCAAGATACTTACCAAAATAAATTATCGTCTGTCATGTCACATCTTATATTTGTTTCAAACATCTTATTTAACATACATGCTTACTTTTAATTTTTTGAAAGTTAAATATTTTAAATAACTGTGGTAAGCACGAGAAAAGGCAACTGAT
The DNA here is from genome assembly GCA_022664845.1 of Lepisma saccharinum. Classification (NCBI taxonomy): domain Eukaryota; kingdom Metazoa; phylum Arthropoda; class Insecta; order Zygentoma; family Lepismatidae; genus Lepisma; species Lepisma saccharinum. The sequence goes on from JAGDQP010012467.1 coordinate 6,103, forward strand.
TTGATTATTTTTATCAATATTCGAAATTGAACTTTAAAATGAAACAGTTAACCAATAATACTAATTATAGTGAATTAACTAGTTCTAAAAATGAAAATAAGCATAATGAATTGCATTTTCAATCTAAACAGATTTCACTTTCTTTGATTTTTCGTTAAAAAGTGATTCAATAAATTTGTTCTCCATCATTTCACGTTTTCTTCTTTTATTTAAAGATAAATGTAAAGAAATCAAGTCTGTTATTATTATTTAGGTATTTAAAGTTCAACAAACTAATTCTAATTTTACTTATAATTACAACATATTATTACAAACTTTATAACTGTAATATTAATTTATTAAAGAACTAAGTTTAAGAACGTAACGGAGCCCACAGGCCTTGCCGGGGTCGCCAAATTGCGAAACCGCTGGGCATCGGAACGATATTGTTACGCATCTCCATGAGGTGCACTCGATTTTTTCTATCCTCCCTCCAGCGCTTCGCTTCTTTCTTAAAAACCGGGCATCGATTAGTGGTTTAGCGATTGCAAGTGCCCTAGGTCCCCCAAAATGCATTCGAAACCATTATTTTTTATGTATTTATAATCCCCTGGCCCCCTTTCCCGCAGTAATATCTTTGGTCTTTAAGACATTACTTTCTATGGAATTTTATTCATTTTCTATCATAAACTGGAGTTTGTATAAAAACATTCAATTTGCGAACATTTTCATGGTGAAATTTGTGTTCCACACGTAAAAGTACCTGCGGAAATGCATCTGATAACTCATTTAGTTAATATAAAGTTTCACCTTTAAGGTTGATTTTACTGCTTAAAAGTCGCTCAAATTACACGACTCGACTTATTCGGGACACAAATATATGACAGAGTGCGAGTCTATGCATGTTATTTTCGCTATCAATATGCTTCAAATAAGGTCAAAAAACATGTCCGAAGTCAAAACTCGCTGAACAGCGAAAAGGGTTCCCTTGTTAGTGTTGTTGTTTTCGTCTAAGAAGCACTCATGTCCACAAATCCAGACAATTGACGATAGTGAGACTAGTCATTGCTCAAGCGAGCTCTACTATGTGCTGAGCTATCTTGCTAAGATATCATCTTTGGCAAGCCACCCAGCACATAACTTAGTGGTATACCCAGTCCAACGAGCCCTATATGAACGCCGTGGTCACGCTACCCGACCACTTGGCATCCGAGCATCAGAGTTATTGGAGAATCTTAATGCAGACCGTCCAACTGTCTGTCCTGTCCGTTTTAGTCTCCGTCCGCCGTGGACACTTGTCCGCCCACGGATTGATCTTTCTTTGTCACCTTTCAAGACATCGGAGACCTCCATGAATGAGTTTCAGCAGCGTTTTCGTGCGATGCAGAGTCAGTACCCACGTTTTATCTCTGTTTTTACCGATGGATCCAAATCAGATGAATCTGTTGGATGCGCGTTTATTGTAGAGGGGGATGCCCGCCAATTTTGTCTTAATCCCAAAGCCAGTATTTTTACTGCTGAGCTCTATGCTCTTTTAAAGGCTTTGGATTTTAGTCTTGTTCATGGTTTCAACCGCATCCTTGTTTGTACAGATTCGAAGAGTGTTGTTGAAAGCCTCGACAATATGTATTCGAAACATCCGCTCGTGCAAGATATTCTCTGTAAGACACACGCCATCTGCTCTGGCGGTGGTGAGGTTGTCTTTTCGTGGATACCAAGTCATGTTGGTATCCATGGCAATGAATTGGCAGACGAAGCTGCTCGTGAGGCCTCTTTAGGAGCTAACATTGATATACATCATGTCCCATTTCAGGACATGATGATATATTATAAGCAAGTTACTCGGAATGAATGGCAGCGACGCTGGGATGACGTAGCTGTGAATAAATTGAAAGAAATTAAGGTAACGGTTGCTCCATGGAAATCATCTTGCCGAGATAGTAGGCTTGAAGAAGTTCTTTTATGTCGCCTACGGATAGGCCACAGTCGCCTAACACACGGATATCTGTTACGAAGATTGGATCCACCACGTTGTCATAATTGCAATGTATTTTTAAGTATTCGTCACGTGCTTTTAGATTGTCCAGGATATAATCATCTCAGACAACGTTATAACATCCCCAATGACATGGCGTCATTGTTAGGGGATGAACCTGGTATGTTGCGGAGAGTTTTTAGTTATGTCCGTGAGACAGGATTATCTCCGTCTCTCTGAGATGATTATGTCACATAGCTGTTATGTTTTATGTAGTATTATTTTATTTTTGTGAAGGCCTATTTACAGCCTTCACGTTTTTACCTTTTCTGCTAAAGACCATCTACATCTTTAGTTTTTATTACGATTTTATTTTTCTGAAGAGCTTAGATCTTCATCTTTTATATGGTTTTATCATTTTATTTAACAGCTATTTTTAGACGTGACAAAGATAAGGGGCTTCCCCCGTATCGGGACGGGCGTAAGCCATAGTGCTGTTACCGCCCATAGAATTCATTTTTATCTTTTTATCAAGCGAGCTCTGACAGAAGAGTGATAGAAAGTATAATTACTTACAAATTTGAATTTATTTAAGCCTAGCAGGCATCTATGGCCTAAGGCATGGGACAACAATGGGAAAGTTAGCTTTAAGTTAATTTACCATCCCAACATTCGCCTGGTGGGACTGAGGAAAACTCTAGAAAACCTCAGCCTAGATGACCGGTCGTGGGATTCCATCCACGGGCCTTTCGAATGCGGCACCAGAGCTCTATCAACTCACCTACGGCCGCTCGGTAAAATTACTTACGAGTTTGTGGGTGGACCAATACTTTTCTGTTGAACAAATGTATCAAAGTAAACCTGCTAAATTTGGAGCATTTCTGTGCTCAATACAAGCCCACACGCCTGTTGCCTCTAGCTTACTATAAAGTAACTTTTGCGTTGCATCCAAAACCATAGCCCACATCTTGTAATATTCCTCTCGACTTTATCTACAAGTGACAAACAATTACCAAATGTACTGTAAAAACTGTTGTTTTATTCAGACTCAATTCTCCGTAGCATAACACATAAAACAGAACTCAGTTTAAAGAACACAAAGACTTGGTTACACAAATCAATACAGACTCCGAACGGACCATAATCTACCTTTATCTGAATCAATAGATCATACCACGACAAACCTAACATCAGAAAAGCCAGGACATCAGACTTCCTTTTGCCCTTTATCCAAATTATCCTTAAGGGGAATATAAAGCCAAGATCTCCGACAAGAGATGGCAGCACTATCTCCGTATGTGTCTAATGTATTTTTATCGTTGCACGAAATTTCAATGTTGCTCCTACAAATTCAATTATAGAGAGTTCAGACTTTCAGGGAAGAAAGTTCATAAGTAATTCAAGAGTTCTATCCGTGCCGATTTTTTATTTTCTATCTTGTTCATTGTTGTTATACCTATAACATTGAAGCACGTCCTCTGAGCTGCATAACCGCTGCATAACCTTTGTCTTGGTGTTTTTTCCAAACTGTATATTGAGAACTATCAATAAATTCGTGTAGATAAAGATGCAGCAGCCATCACTTGAACTGAAGGGGATCATGAGTAATCGAGTTACGTCAGCTTGTATATGTCATGGTCGAGTGAGTAAGCTCAACCGTTGAATTTTGTAAAATGTCAACCTATCTGTCAAGATCATAGATGAACTGTGCTAGCTATGAAATGTTAATCTTCCTTTAGAATAAAAAATCACGCTAATATATAAACGTCACGAATTTTGAAAAAATAAAAAAAAATAAGGAAGATACTTTAAATTTTTAACAAGCATATTTGGCAGCTACACGACCCACTACTGCAAAATTTACAAATCACACTTTTTCTGTTATTTCAGTGCAATGCTATTATTTTCCGTCAAAATACTTCATCTATGAAATATAATCTACCGTTGTAATTATCATACTTTAGTAACAAATAAATAATGGAAACTGTTTCTAAACAGTTAAAAACAAATAGGCCCATATAAAATTATTTTCGAAGTACATTTACTTCTTTTCCGAACACCAAGTAAGACTTCTTTTTAAAACAAAGAATCGAATAATATGTTTTTTGAAAAGCAAAACTATGAAACAATTTTTAACGTTATTTTCAAAATTATTTCAACACAATCACTTTTTTCTGTATTAAAATTGCTTTCAAATAAATTATTAAAATATGTTGTCACGTGGTGAATTTCAGATTTTGAAATTGTTTTTAAAACATATAGAACATATTGTAAAAGGTACTTTCTGTGAAATATACTACAGATCAGATTTTAAAATAATTTTCTGTAATTTGAAAAATGTTTTCGCGCTCTATTTGCTACTTGTGCAGTTCAACCATAACGTTAATACAAATGTAGCAATATTTCGAACTTCAGGAGAGATTTTCTGTTAAATAAAATGCTTTTCAGGTCACGTGTGCTAAGTTTCGTGGCAGCAAGGTACCCCGAATCTGATATTCCTACTTCTGGGTGATACCCGATTCCTATGAAAGGACTTCAACAATCGTGTGCAACGTTTAAATTTTAGGTGCTGATGCCTCTTCGTTTCTCCACTAGTGGGGCCTAAAGTCTGAAACCTCTGAGAAAGATATCTCCAAACGCTCTGTGCTGCAATTACTCTTCTTGGCGCAGTCTTAATGAAGAGCGCTCGCTTGTCACGCTAAAGGTTCGCGGTTCGAGTCCTGTCATCTTATGTTTTCCTTTTTCTCTAAAAATGTTGTTATAGTTCGATTTATGCCACTGCTGTGTAGCTTTTTGCTCTTTTATTCGTATTCTTCATTTTTGCTTCATTTACTTAAAATAAGTGCATTGCACTTCATGAATAATAATAATAATTTCAACTGTTATTTTTTTCTTTTTTCATACTGTTTCTGTTTTTATGTAAACATTAAACACAAAATCTGCTAAACATGTAAATCAGCTTATTTTTTTAAATAAATGAGGCAAAAAAGAAGAATATGAATGAGAAAACAAAAAGCTACAGAACACTAACATTCATTTACATGTAAAAAGCATACAGTAAAACATAATAGTTGCACTTTGCTAGAGAAAAAATAAAAATAAAATATTGTCTTGAGAAAGTCTCGAACCGCCTACCCTTAGTACTACAAGCGAACGCTCTTCCGTATCTCCACAATTTCAGTACTCAACGATTCTCCGTAGACTCTAATTCCAGCGTGAAGCTAAGAAATTTCTATCCATAAATGCAAGATGCAGCCAGATCAAAACTTCAATCTTTAAGTATCTGATTGAAGTGAAATTTCATATCTGGGAATTCTAAAATATGCTAGAATCGTTTCGAAAGTTGAAATGATTGAAATACGAAGATCAATATTTTACCTTCAATTACAAATGTAAACGGTGTAGCCACTGTTCCTTCCAGAAGAGTTTGCTCGGGGGAAGTGGGCTAAATCAAGTCGTGAAGGCTTACGAGAATTATATATAATGCATATTGAGTTCCATGTGCTAAATATATAAAATAACAATAATTTTACTTAAGAATATGTCGTATTTCCTTAGTTAACCTCAAACTAACATGAACTGTGTTTATAGTAAGTGCTATTATATTCGTATTTCAGAATACGCATGAGTAATACGAGTGCTAAACTAATTATTTCGGGAGGCTGTTGCTCTCCCAAAAACATGCGTGGTAGAAACAGAGGGTGTGGCTCTAAATTGTTCCGTTTTGAAACCTGCCAAAGATTTCGGAATCTATCTTTAAGTAAAAAGATATAAGACGGGAGCAACATGATGCATTTTAATTTTAAAACCCCATTTAATTTTTTGTTATATTTCGTAACTCAGGGTTCCAACGGTCGCTGAGTATGATTCTGAACGGAAAAATTACGTGTGGGAAATTCCTCACTGCGGAAACTTGAAAAAACAAATTTTAAAATATTTGATTTCATGAAATTTCATATTTTAAAATTTCAAAGGTTGTTGAGTTCGACTCTGAATTACATTATCCAACATGACCGTAGTCCAAAACGTCTTGATATAAAACATCGTTAAGATTCTTATCTAGAGTCTCTAAACGGCGCTAAGATTTGTTAAACGATATTTAAAAAAGTGAATTCTGTAAACCAAGATGACCATAGCCCGAAACGTTTTCATTTGAAAAAACATGCAATGGGCGCTAGACGTAACCCAAACATTTTAAAATAAAATAAATATAAAGAATCAAGTAAACTTGCTTGTCAAAATCGTACAAAACTTCCAGAAAATTATTCACCTATCAAAGATCTAGTTAATCTTAAGTTGATTTATAAAATTTAAAGTGGTTCTGGTATGGTGTATAATTCTACATGCGTAATTGCAAATTCATGACTCACTTTGTATAAATATCTTTAATAGATATGTTACAGGCGAATACGGAATTTGTTTAGGGTCTTGTGTTTTATTATGGCTGAATTCAGAGCTACCTAGACATTAGATGTAATAAAATTATCCTATTGTTACATTATAGTGCAGTTTAGTTTTCGATTTGTAGTGCGAATGGCTGGGATTTTTCCCTCTCTGGAAATATCATCCTTAGCTCTGCGTTCCGAAATCTACCCCTAGCGAAAGGCGTCAAATACTGCTTTCTAACGTGTTTGAAATATTCTTTCCCCTCTCTATAAATTGCATAAATCGATCACTGAACTGCAGTTTTAGAAAGAAAGTATACTTTAAAATTCTTTCTCACACTTATTTTTCCACTCATACACACACGCCGACTGCTGATCGTGGGGTCCCTGGTTAGATTCCCAGCACTGCCAAGTTTTTTCAAAGCAAGAGGGTCTGGAACGGTGCCCGTCCACCATGGTGATGCAATTGGGGAGCTGCTGTGAATAAAGACAGTGGCGATCACAGTTGAGAGCTTCGATTCTCCTCTCCCAACACGTCTGGTCAGCGTGGGAGAAGCAGACAAACTCCTCCCTACGGGAGAGGCCTCATCCAGTAGTGGATTGAATGTGGCTGTAAATTATATATATAAGCTGCGATCTGTGGTACATTAAAGCAAGAGGTGAAAGCATCGAATTTACAATAAAGATGATTGTGTGTTCTACCCGAGGGCAGGTTCTGACCTGAAAGTCCCTGGGCAGGGTAAACCTATGACGGTACTCATTGCCTTCAAACTGAAAGAGAGGACGTCCCAAGGACGGGACCTACAGTGTAATGTGGACTTCCGCTAGACTCCCCCTCTGTGGTAGTGTCACCCCCAAAATTCTCGAGAACACTCCCAAACTTTAAAATTTTTACGGCCAAAAATCTTTACAACCTGTGCCAATCTTCACTTACAGTCTCCCAATTTTGACTTTACAGCCCCAACCAAACTGAAAATTATAGCGGAACACTGACTCCGAACCACTTATATCAATTTGTGTGTTTAGTACGCAGTGTTAAAAATACTCGACTTTCATGAATTCATTTATAACCAAGGTTGATTGATTTAAATCAAAGTGATTTAAATCAGATGATATTTTTTTTAGAAAATCAACGATTTAAATCAAAAATAGATTTTTTTATTTAAAAAGTAGAAATGAAGTACAGTATTTTTTTAATTATTACCTGTGATTTAAATCATATGTAAGCTTCAAACTTTTTCTTTAGTCTTTACGTTATGTTATGATGCTATGATCTAAACCAATACCAAAGTGATTCGACCTAGAATTTTGACGAACTATTTGATTGGCAAAACTTTAGAAGAGAACGTAAGAAAATTACACATTATAAGTTTACATGAAAACGAACATACAGAAAACAGAATATCCAGTTTTTGTTTACAAAATAAATATTGATGTATCGTGACATTACCTACTTTGTGTATTTTTATTAAATTATTTTATTTCTTCGAAAATCGCTCAAAAGCAATTTATACTCAATTGAAGTATAAAGCTTTCCAATGTGTATGCTGAAGGATGAGCATGCAAAGCAGCGTATCCTCTGTTGATTTGACTCCATTAAATAGCTCTCATTGAACTGAATTTTATCCAAGACTTTTAGGCAACTTTGGATCAGGTCGAATGAATGATGATGATGATGATGAAATGGGGTAAAGGTGGGAGAAAAAAATGTGGAAGTAAACGAGAGAACCCTGAGAAAACCCCCACACACGGTTTTTGTTCACCACAAAGCCCACATGGCACGAGTCGGGATCAAATCGGGGACCCACGGACCAGAGGTGAGAACTCTACCATTGAATTACCGTGGCTACAAAATAGCTCTTATACTCTCATACTTTACGGAATATTGTCATGGGGTGTTCCCAAATTGATAGTGCTAATTTGAGGGCTGAAAACTAAGTGAAATGAACTAAAATTTATCTTAATAAATTTAAATTCTAGAATATTTCGTTAGGAAGATGTAGCCTGGAGTAAAGATTCAATTGCGATTATAAAATTTGCAATTACTTAGGAAGAAAGGAAGAGACAGCTGTCATAGAAGAAAAGCTGAAATATAGAAACACTGTAAATTGTTTCTTTTTCGAACTTAATTAGGGAGTATACCCCTCTGAAACCATTCATCGTATATCGACGAAAGTAACGTAGAAGTTTTCTACATGTTAACATTCCTTGTAAAGTATATCATAAGTAAGTAATGGCATATCTTCCTTCCTTTTCAAAATGATTACAAGTTGTTGTAATTGCCTATTTTCCATGGCTATCTTCCGCAGAGAACACAACATATTCGTGAATTTTAATTTAGCTTTTACTGGTTAAGGTATTTGAAAAGGAAAAACTAGCTTAGTAGTTTTTCCAGTGACGCAAGTTATTTAGATAAAAAATGTTGATTTAAATTTAAAAATCGATTTAAATAAAAAATCAGCAAAAATGATTTTCTAAATCGTGATTTTTTTCAACTCTGTTTATAATTATGTCATTCAAGAATCCGACTTCTATTTACATGAAACAGACACAAGGATAAATGAACAGTGCATAAGGAGTTTTGTATCTTTGTTTCCGTGTAATTTGTTTCCCATCACTTAAGTTATATAAAAGATTTCTTGCTGAAATTTAACATCAGTTTCTAACTCATTTTATGGATTGTTATTAGGAAGCTAAAATGCAAATATTACTGTTACAAATTTATTTAGTTATATCACTTTTAAAATTCTTTCAGGTTGTTTGAAAAATTTAAGTAAAGTTCGTATTTGAGAAAGCTAACATTTGTATGCTAAGACTTAATCAGGATTCTGGTCAAATTTCTCAGACTAGCGCTGTATTTGTAATGCTCTTCTTATGTATTACATGTAGTTTGAGCCAAAGTTACCTGAAGGTCTTAAATAAAAATTAAATTCTATAATCCACGTTTTTAAGTAAAGCGGTTTAGGGGACGTAAAACTATAAACCTGTATTTTTTTAAACAATTTCTTTCAAAATTAAGAATAAATATCTCAAAGTGTCAGAAATAAATTGTTCTACAAATATTTCCTGTTATTTTTTTATTACATGATATTTTCCTTTATGTTCGCATTGCCGAAATACTGTAAATGTTTCTTACTACCTTGCTTTGGCGTCGTTCGTTTTTAATAAAATATGTTCTATTATAAATGATGTGTACGTTGTGATTAAAACTATCTTCTTAGTTAAGAAATTCCGTAGTTTACGCCCAATCCCACCTGAAATGTCTGCCTGCTGCTCCTAACAGGTAGTCCCGCAACTGATTCACGGGATTAATACGCAATATTTGTTGAAGACTTGAGAAATATGTTGAACACGTGAGAGGTTCCTGTTCCAAATATATTGACAATTCGCAGGCAAGCAAAATGCTGATTTTTACCTCTAGCATGTGGAAGTGGAAATGAAATACACAAAATGAAATGAAAATGCAAAACCATTCAACATTATAACGTGAAAAGGAATGACACAGAAACGAAATACAAATATGATAATTCGAAGCTATTCTTCATTGAAGAAATTCGAACCTAGATTGCTTTTGTAGTTCGGACGAGTGCACATCTATGCTAACGACAGGCCATCTAGTAACAAATTCTCAAAATTGATTTGGGAGACGCGAGGAAAAGAACGAGTTATGTGCTTCTGCTCCTCGTTGTGAAATGCGTTTGCATTTTATTCAACTTACGGGTTAGGCTGGGTTACTGTGTATTATCGTTGTTTTCTTTCTGCTGCCTTAAAGTTATGTTCCATAAATAGAAATATAAATGATTGACCGTAAGATAGAAGTCATTAACACCAATTTGAATTTTCCTAAAGACTTCGAAACATTATGAATAACATTATCGAGTTTAAAGCTGTTAATTTTACAAACTAAAAGTATATTTCACTGCAATTACAAACAGAATGGTTTGTTATGGGTGAAGAACAAAGGTGATTTTCAAAATATGTTCAAGTATTATTCGCTTAATAAAGAAAGTAAAGAGGAATGCGCGGAACCGAACTCATAACCTTCTGCGTAGAACGCTAACTCGCTAACCACTACACCATGGTAAATGTAGTAAAAGTGTTTTTTCTCATTTCAGTTAGCAGTTAATTTTTACGTACTGAGTATGTTTCTGTTTTATTACTATCGAATAGGATTGTCTTTTTCTCTATATTATCTTTTATTACTATGGCTGTTATGTATGAGGAGTATTCTGGAATATACAAACAAAACACATCTATCAAAGAATCCGAGTACAAGTACTTGAAAGTGAGCATGTGCATTACAAACTTTTTCATAGTTTATAGGTTCGGTACAGATCCATGATGCTACCGTCTTCTTTTCTGCTTCGGACATGTTTTCATGATTCCTTCACTAGATACCATTAATTACACGAAAAATTTCTGCTTCGGGATGACATAATTCGATGTAGTAGCAGAGTCTAGAAGCATATTCCGACCAAGGATTTCCAGGAGGCACTTTTTCCAAATTGCCAACATCAATTAGAGATTGATACGCTTGAAGCCAAGTCTCTCATTCAATATTTAATATTGAAAAGAATTTTAACATTATTCTGTAGTCTAAGATCTCATCCAAAGAGGTAGGAGATATTTCCCTGCAGTAAGGACATCGATTACTTGTTTCATGGCTTTCTGATCTTATACGTTTCTTCTGGTTGCTTTTTGTAGCCTTTTGTTACAAATGATTTAAACGTGAGAGATTTCAGTTTTGGGATTCTACTGTCAATATTCTTGGTGCCTGTTGAAAGCAATTGCAATTACTCTTAGTACTCTAAGAACATGTAAGTCAGCAATTCCATTAAATGTGTAGATTCTCAATATTGAGTACTTTATGCCCAATTTCTGAATCTGCCATTTCCAAAACACACATACAGTATATCATATTTCTTACAACGTATATATACTTACCTGCTAACACAGGCACGTATCCAGAATATGGTTTTGGGAGGGGGCGGGTCCAAGGTGTGTCGGGGCATGAAATGTATATTAAATATGTATGTGACGCAGTCAAATGAAAACCGAACACCCGCTACAAAATGACAATGGAATTTGTTTTATTTAAAAAGTAATTGCCAGAAGTGTTAATACATTTATCCCACTGGGAGACGAGACGATCAATTCGAGTCTTGTAGAAAAAGGTAGGTCGCTGACGGATCTACAACCTCACCCACTCTTGCCCTTCCTCGGACGACTGAAACCGACGTCCACGAATGTCTTTCTTCAGGTCGTGACAGAAACGCATACTCTTCCTCGTGGTACCGCTGCAGATGACTCAGACATACAGCCATTCTCTCAATCTTTTGTCCCTCCGTCAGTTGATGCGGAACCCACTGCGCGCAAATTTTTGCAGGTGATCTTTGATAATTGCATGCACGGAGCCAAGGCTAATGCCGAACTGAACACGAATTTCTTCCTCTGTGATTCATCGGTTTTCCCGGATCAGACCATCAATCCGCGCAATTACATCAGGCGTAATGGCTCGGTGGGACTGTCCCGGGCGCGAATCGTCTTGCAGTGATGTGCGTCCTTCGCGGAAACTCTTCTGCCACTCGTGCACATTTGTCAGGGACATGCAGCGTTCGCCATACAGAGGAGACATGCGACGATGAATTTTGCGTGTTCCAGCACCCTCGGCCACCATGACACGAACCACACCTCGCTGCTCTTCTTTGCTTGCCTCCATTTCCAATGCTGGACGAACACACTTTTCACTACGCTCACCTCCAGAGCAATAACGAAACAACTGTGTGGACCTGTGCGTTTTCACTATGCATTTCTCCTACCCTACAGATGGCAGTATCAATACGTAACAACAGTGTTGCCAACTTTTGCGAGGAATGTGTTTTATGGCGGGTGTTCGGTTTTCATTTGAGTGCCCCTTATATAATTACGCCTGAAGTTATGCTATTTTTCCATAAAACTCTGAGTTTTTTGGGGGGGCGGGTTCGGACCCCTGGACCCCCCTAAATACATCCTGTGCTAACACCAAATTATCGAATATAAGTATTTTAGATATCTGCAGAAAGTTTAAACGTATTGCTTTGACGTTAAAACAATAGCACCCCAGAGTATCTGATAATGTACAAACTTAATAATGTCAATATATTTAAGTAGTTTGTAACAAGCGCGCATCTAATTAAATCGTAAAAGAAGTAAACACTGTTTCCAGCAAAGTTAATAAAAATCAATGTCATTATTGTGGGTAATACCACAGCATTCATCCTACCTTAAAAAAAAAAAAAAGAGAGAATTCTACGTATCAACAAAAATTGACATTTCAATATCACGCATTCTATACATGTCATATTAGAAGAATCATTTCATTATTCATCTTTCAAAATTATGTCCAATACATTCAATATGATGTCATGTTCATATCATACAAAAATTCCTGTTTATATTACCATTTAATGTGAACTGAATCTAAAATATTAGGTTCTTCATAATTGAACCTAATCGTATTCACATTTACAGTATAGAAAGTAATCTCAGTGCATCGGCCAATCTTCCTTTACTTACAAATTGCTCTGTGAGTCAAAATTTGGATAAATTAGTTTATGGGTTAATGTACCCTTGTTCATTAACCCATTTTATCAAGTACTTTTCTGAACTGATGCCAGTTTGTTCCTTCTGATCCGCTGAATCGTTACTTCTGTGTTTCTTTTTTCTTTCTTTGTGGTTTTCCTGTTTCTTCTTTGTTCCCTTGAAGTATAGTTTGTGGTTTATTATCTATCAATGAAGAACAATTCTCTGAGTTGGGCATCTGGAGTAAAACATTACCAATAATTTCCTTACTGCTACTATTACAATTAATAGACTTATTTAGATCTTTAACCATATATTCCATAATAACTTGTTTTTGTTTCAACTGATCAATTGAGATAGTCATATACTTCATTTTCGGTAGAATCTTTTCCTGATTTGATTGTAATGATTGTATCAAATTCACTATTTTCTTGAATATATTATTCCGCCAATCCTAAAGTATTTGTTCTAACTGTGATTCATAATAAGATGATCTATTATGGAATTGTCCTTCTGAACATTACCCTGTTCAGTTGTTTCGGTTTGGGTCATCATATCTTTCATTTGCTTGAGGAATATATTATCTCACTTATTGAAGAGCATATTCAATCCTTGCTGTCCTATCGATACTTTATTTAGATTAAAAGCTACAGCATGAAATAACATTGCTTGTCTTTAAATTCAACGTCTAGTGTAACAGTTCCAAATAATCCAAATTTGTCATATTCATTAAGGAAATTTGCTGAGTATTTGGTTTGAATAATTGGAATGCATCTAACTGCGCTAACTTAGAAATATACATTACATTGTATGATATGCCTGTATTAACTAAACATAGTACCTGATTGTTGTTAATTTGTGGTTATATGACTACTTCGTCAGACATGTTTTCTGCATCTTGAGTAATAAGTGTGAAACAGTCATCAATAAAAACAGATGTTATTTCAGGAAGATCTTTGGTATGTTTTTCTTCATTATGTTGTGTGTTCATCGCCATCATTCTCATCTGTCATGACTTAACTCTGCAGACATTTTGGAAGTGGCCAATGCTTAGACAAAAAAGCACTTCATGTTTCTAGCAGGACATTCTTGAAAATTATCATGATACTTACCACAGCGGTAACAAGTTTTTGTAGATGTAGGTCCTTGCTTGTAGCTGAAGTTATTTTCTCTCATTTTGCATTTTCGCATACCTTTTATATGAAAACACTCTGGTGTTGTTGTCAAACTTGAGTAAAAGCATCTGGAGTCTCTTTCTACCTGCTCTTCTATTCGGATGATACCAATAGTTTTTTGTAATGTTAGTTGAGCATTTGCTAACAGTCTATTTCTTGTGTTTTTGTCAGAAATTCCTATAACGATCTGGTCTCGTATCATATCTTCTTTTGTGTCTCCAAATTTACATTTCACAGATTGTTTCTTAAGCTGCACAACAAAATCTTTTGACTGCTTTCCGTCGGTATGAAATTTATACTTTCAACAATTATATTGATTTAAGCTTCAAAATTCTCTTCAAGTCTGGCATAAATTGCTTCAAAAGACTGCTCTTTAACCGCATTTGGCGCAAATAAATCACGTAGTAGGAGTCCTTACAAGTCATGTCCTATTAATGCAATAAAAGGTACTACTTTTATCCCTTGAAGAGCTTTCTTTTGAAGAGCGAAGTCCTATTGGTTAAGCCATTATAATATCCATGTAATGACTAATTTCTGAACCTGTTGAACCACTTTCTCTAAAATCATCATTGTCCATAATTACAGTGATTGGCTACCCTAATACAATTTGAGGCAGACAAAGACCTGCTTCACTCTTACGAATTATAGCCTCGCTTAAATTTCTATAGCTAATACTGATAATTCATCTAACTGTACATCATTTCATGCAATTCTGATACCCCCCCCTTTTTAAAAGTATTTGAAAGATTTCCTTGCTTCCAATCAGATCGTGCATAGCCATTGACAAACAAACTTGAGGTGGCTGTCGTTTGCGAGTTATCAGGTTCATAATAGCCTAACTTAATAAAGTAACATAATGTTAAAGTTTTTCAGGAACTGCCGCTCGTTGTCTTTTCTTTGTACCTGCAGATTAGCCAGCAAGGTCATAAGGTTGTAAATAAATATCATTGGGAGTACAGTCTTCTCCAGTTCAACACTGCAAGGCTAATTTATTTTGTAACGTATCTTGTATTTATTTTTAATGATTTTCGTAACATTTCGTATCAAGATTAGGTCATCTGTTCTCCAACTATTTACAGCACCTTCCACTATGATCCTCCATGTTTTGGAAAGCTTCATTATGTTTCACCTTTTTCTTTCTCTCTCTCTCTCTTGAGATTTAGAACCCCTTAATAACGCCTCTCGTTTAGTTTTATCAGAGGACGTCTGACTATCCATTCTTAAAGGCCGTGACGGATCCAGGATTTTCGTGAGGGGACGCAGGTGAAAGAGACCAGAGACATTTTTTTTATATTTTTCCTCTAACAAGGGAGGTTGGTGAACTGTTCAGTATATATCGAGATGCCAAATGATAGGACATTGTATGCTTACTTTAACAGCTAAAATATTAGCTTCCACAACTTTGTGTTAACCTCGCAATAAATATGCAAAATACTGTACAGGGTGGGGCCATAAGTCTTGTTAGGACAGTCGAATAAAATAAAAAATACGAGACAGAGAGGAATGAAATATCCCTGAGCGTGTTATAGGTGAGGGGGAAAATGTTGCGGACCATAAGCTATCACGTTTTCGGCGATCATCTTGAAATCCGCCATCTTGGACTTAACTTGAAAATTTCAAATGGCAACACGGCCATGCGATTTAAAACTTTAATGATAAGGTTTTTCCCCTTCGGGGAAGCGACCCCTCTCTGGATCTGCCATTGCTTAAAGGTCATCTAGGGTTTAAGGTCCTGAAAGAATAGAAAGGAATATTACTCTGAAAGTGAATTAGAAGCAAAAAAAGAAGTCATCCAAACAAAATAATGAATACGATAAAAACTACGTAATCTATCCATCATTCAATGGGCTCAGATATAGAAGGAAAACTATGATACTGGCAACACTGGTTTGGAAAGTGAAACAAAATTGCGGGTAAAAAGCAGAATCGATGAAAATTATTGATTTTGACGTTTAAAATGTTTCTTTATTGAAAAATGTTTGTGGTTTTCTCCATCCATTCCAGAGTTAGTCAGTAATAATAATATCAACAAATGGCAGCCATTTTCCAAGATGGCGGCTAAAAGCTACCAAACAAAAAGTGACTCCTAGGCTAAATTTCTTCAAAAATACAAATAGATTAAGTATCAGAAATAAAAATGTCCCGCTATTCACAGGTTTCATATTTCTGACCGGAGTAATAGTTTCTGAGTTAACTGATGTCCCTCAAATTACGATATTTCCATAATTCCCTGTTGCTGCTGATATATACAGCAGGATATTTCTGTCATTTTATTCTTTGCCATTGTTCTTTCTTATGTCATTGACATAACGTAAAAACCTCTATCCTTATTTTGAACTCTTTTTGCACGCTAATCCATTTCATTTAATATTAGATTCATTAATGCTAATTTTTCATGTGGTTATTTTTCGCCTTTGGAAACGGCCTTACACAAAGGCTGCTTAAACAATCACCATGACATGGAAGTCATACATTCCGAGACTGGGGGAAAGGGAGAGGTCGTCGGGGCCACTGGCTCATTCAGGATTGTCGTGATGGGGCGCAGATGGAACAGACCAGAACATTTTTTATATTTTTCCGCTAAATGATTTTTTTGTATTAATTTATCATATTTCCCCTCATATTGCTAAGATTTATCACGGAATATAACACCGATAAACCCCAAAATTGATATTTCTAGATAAATGACGTTGATTAGGAAACAAATCGAAACTTTTTGTGAAATAAATTATTGAAATAATGCTATAAAGAAATAATTTTCCCTTGATTGGGGGGCATGCGCTCCCGGCCCCTCTCTGTATTCACCATTCGTCGGGTGGGGTTTGAGCTATACTAATGGGTATATTTGCTTTTATAATATATTCATCATCAAATAAACCAGTGATAATTAACTAATCATAGTAGAAATTAGGTATAACTAGCAAAAAATTGGGCGTATAATTATATCCCCCCCTAATATTTTTTAAAACTTTTTCTTGACAATGAAAAGTTTTCAAGAAAAACTAAAGTATGATAGCAAATTTTTTACCCTTTCGATTTGATTCTTTGCATTTTTTCCCCCTACATTGACAATTTTCGAGATACTCGTGAAAAAGTGGCGAAGACACCCCTCGATCCGCCATTTTTCAAGATGACGGACTAAGCACAAGTCGAATCGGTTCGGACTTTTAATGTGTTATTAAGGAAGATCTTTGCAATAGTTCTATGAAGAAAAGAAGTCATTAACTTTACCCCGATCACGCATATACAATACTTTGTGATAAGTACTTTGTACAGTACGATACTGGCGGTGGATAATGTTACTCAAATTTTCTTTATATTTTGTATAGATCTTGTGATAATAAATTATTAATAGGTTATTTTTAGTTCTGACTCTGGCATTTTAGTCGCTTGGCTACCATAAGGTTGTTGACTCTCCAATGTAAATGTTACTACAGCAGTTTTCAATAAAATGTCATACTCATGTCGTCAACTGCAGATAAGTTGGTGTACGCTCTAATTGCCAGAATTGTTCCAAAGTGCTTTCAAGTTATTTTATATACTAAAATTTTCACTTCATAGGCAATTTCACTACTCGAAATCTGTACGTTCCAAAGACCATGAATATATTTATAAATTAATTTGAAGGGAAATATCAAACCAAAATCACTTTTAGATGTTTGTGAAAACCTAGAGAAAAATCTGAATTAATTATTACATTGAGTTTGGCATTGATACGTTTCGTGAGTGTAGCATAATGTTGCACCAACAACAGAGAGAACTGTACTTCAATGCTTTTTCGACTTTGGCTTGTTAAGCAGGATTTCTATCAAAGTATCAAACTCAGAGGAGTAAATTCACTATCATATTCAATTCTCTGACAAAATATTTTTGCTAATATTTACTAAATATTTTACCATATCTTATAGCATCTATGAATTCAATAAGCTCGTTAAGAGTCTTTGAATTCAGGACGCTGTTGTTTTATTCAGAACGTTCTTGACAATGTATCATCATATTTGACTATTGAGCAAATTAACTTGTAGCACAAAACATCTTCTAAGAAACATCAAGTTGTGAATTTAGTTTTTATATAATTATTATGTCTTAAGTAACGTAAACTTTTCATGGTTTTCTTTAATTTCATTTGAAAGGACGTACTGGTTTTATTATATTATTTTTCACGTTGTAGATCCAATTTCAATCTTAATCTTACTTACTCTATGGCTTACGGAACTCGCAAGTTCTTCGCCACAGTAACAATCTTAATCTAAAGCTGCATAAGATATAAAAGTAACTGTAGATTTTACATAATTTATTTTGCTCGGTAAAGACTTATGCTTAACTGTCAAACTTATTTATTTATTTGTTAATGGACGGAACACGATAATCTCCTTTAAGGTGTTCATATGTAACAAATTAATCAATACATTACAAATTAGATACAGATTGAATGAAGTCTCTCAAGTTCCTCTCAGGATCCCAGAACAACATACTGCATAACCACCAATAACCTCCGTCAACCAACTCATAACCATAGCTCATCTTCGATCATTCCTCATCCTTACATTCCAGAATGTCTTTCCTTTCTAGAGCGAAAGCATCCTCTGAGAATTCCAATATGCAGCCAAAGAACTCTTCAAATTCGACCTTCAAGCAGCCTACTCCGAAATAGTGTTTAAAAAGTTCTCCAAAATTTGGTGGACAATAAGGACATTAAGACGACCTGAAGAATTTTTTGTGGCCATTTGTAATCACTGGTGGCCTCATATAATATATTATTTTTTATTGACGTAGAACATAAATTTCATGCATGTTACATAATAATGCATCATCATACTGAAATTAGCCAAGAACTGGGCATGAATTAGCATGCAAATAGAAGAAATTGAAAAGCACTTTATATTTTTCTTATTTTCCATATATGGTTTTCAAACCAGAACGTGCAACTCGTGGCACCAAGATAAAATACAGGACAGTGGTGAACGGTAGCACTGTCTTGAAATCGGTACGATTAAGAATTTAGAACAAATAATTAGTGGCCAAGATTGGCCACCAGGTGTGACTCCAGGTGGCCAAATCTAATGGTTGGTGGCCGTGGCGCGCCAATTTTGCATACTTTTTAAACACTGCTTCGAACCACTTCTTCATTCAATCGTCTTATAACTAACAGCCTTTCTTCATCATAGTCCATAATCATTCATAGCACCATTTTATCATTCACTAACATCTTTGTAATGTACCTATCAACGTTCAACAAGGACTACACAGCTTCACCTGTCTTTCATCACGTTGTGAGTCGCTCCATGACAAGATCTGTACTACCTGTAATGTGCTGTGACTTGTAATTGCACTTCATTTTCATCGTATTATCTCACCATCATCGATCCTTTCGAATTCAGATGATTATAAGGGCAAAATTTATAACATCTATGTTAAAAAAAAATGATAAATAAAGGAATAACATTTAGATTTCTCCCAACAACCCAACCTTTTCCCAACATCCAATCTCACCTAACTCCTCATTCCAATGTAAAGAGCGTAACCATCTGCAAGGTTCTAGTCACAAGTGACTAGCAAAATACATATATTACCAGAACGTCACCCTGTGTAAAGTTGAATTGTCAAACGTCTTTGTAAAACATGTTAAACTAACATCAGTCCTTTTACATTTATATAAATTTTAACCGCTAGATTTGTTGAAGTTGACATTTCGGGAACAAAAGCACTTGGTAATCGGAGATGCGTGTCTTAAGAGATCCAAACACTGCTTCTTTACCCAAACAGTTTCATCAGAATTGACAATTTCGATATTGGTAAACAGTTTATTGAGTCATTTCTGCTGTTGCATTTCGGCATTGGGTTTATTGAGTCAATATTCCACGTTGACGTGAATTGGTTCTTAGTGAATGGTAAATTTAATGTGTATTTTTGTTATTCTTGTAACAGTTTGCTCGGAAGAAAATCAGACAAATCATTTCTTAAAGTATTTAAGACTGTGGCAATTTCAACATAATTGCGAATTGTAACATAAAGGATCTCGCACAGACTTTATGGAAATTTGATTTCGACGGAATTACCTCAAACAGTGATATGTTGTAGATCTTGTTATCTTGAGAAAATGTCTCCATAGGCACAACCACAAATCGCTGACCGTTTGGCCACTACGGACCAACATGTAAATATTCGAAGATAACGATATTATTGAATTTCGGTGAAATTGCCTGAAACCGTGATATGTTGTAGATTTTGTGATTCTGAGAAAAAATCTCCTTGGGCACAACCACAGATCACTGACCGTTTGGCCACTACCAGGCCACTTTCTTCAAAATACTCGGACATAATGATATTATTGAATTTCGCTGGAATTACCCGAAACCGTGATATGTTGTGGATTTTGTGATTCCGAAAGAAAACTCTCCATGGGTATAACCACCAATCACTGACAGTTTGGTCAATACGAGGCGACATTTTTAAACACTCGAACTTGAAATTCGGTGGAACTGCCTGAAACCGTGATATGTTGTAGATTTTGTAATTCTGAGAAAATGCCTTCATGGGCTCAACCATCAATCCCAGACTGACTAGTACGAGATCACTTTTTTGAAAACACTCAAAGATAACAATATTCTTGGATTTCGGTGGAATTGCCTGAGAAAAAGTCTCCTTGGGAACAACCACAAATTACTGACCGCTTGGCCATTACGATGCCACTTTCTTCAAAACGCTCGAAATTATATATCCTTGGATTTCTGTGGAATTGCTGCAAACCGTGATATGTTGTAGATTTTGTCATCTTGGGAAAAATTCTCCATGGCCATAACCACCAATCACTTTCCTTTGGCCACTACGAGGCAGTTATTTTTAAACACTCGAAACTGTATTATTAGATTTCGGTGGAATTGCCTGAAACCGTAATATGTTGTAGATTTTGTCATTCTGAGAAAATGTCTTTATGGGCACAGCCACCAATCACTAACCGTTTGGATACTACGAGGCCACTTTTGAAACCACTCGAAGATAACGATGCTGATGGATTTCGGTAGAATCGCCTGAAAGAGTGATATGTTGTAAATCTTGTCATCTTGAGAAAAAGTCTCCCTGGACACAACAACCAATCACTGACCGTTTGGCCACTACGAGCCAACATTTTGAAAATACCCGGAGATAACAATATCCTTGGATTTCGGTGGAATTGTCTGAAACCGTGATATGTTGTAGATTTTGTCATTCTGAGAAAACATCTTTATGGGCACAACTACCAGTCATTGACTGTTTGGCTAGTACGAGTCCACTTCACTGAAAACACTTGAAGATAACGATACTCTTGGATTTCGGCGGAATTGCCTGAAAAGGTGGTATGTTGTAGATTTTGTTGTCTTGAGAAAGAATTTCCCTGGGCACAACCAACAATAACTGACGGTTTAGCCACTACGAGACCACTTGTTTAAACCCTCGAATCTATATTTTTCGATTTCGGGGAATTGCCTGAAACAGTGATATGTTGCAGATCTTGTCATTTTGAGGAAAAGTCTATCTGGGCACAATAACCAATCAGTGACCGTTTGTCCACTACGAGGTAACATTTTTAACACTCGAATCTATATCCTTGGACTTCGGTGGAATTGCCTGAACGAGTAATAAGTTTAAGATTATTTCATTCTGAGAAAATGTCTTCATTGGCACAACCATGAATCACTGTCCGTTTGGCTAGTACGAGGCCAATATTTTGAAAACGCTCGAAGATAACGATACTGTTGGATTTCGGTGGAATTGCATAAAACCGTGATGTTGTAGATCTTGTCATTGTTGACAAAAAGTCTCCATGGGCATTACCACCAATCACTGAATCTTTGGCTAGTAAGAAGCCACTTTTTTTTTAGAACACTCGAAACGATATTCTTGAATTTCGGTGGAATTTCCTGAAACAGTGATATGCTCTATATATTGTCATTTTTTTAGAATAAGTCTTCCTGGGCACAACCACCAATCACTGGCCAACTGGCCACTATGAGCTCACTATGTTAAACACTCGAAACTATATCCCTGGATTACGGTAGAAGTGCCTTAAACTGTGACATGTTGTAGATTTTGTCATTCAGAGAAAATGTCTTCATGGACCACTAATAACTGGCGGTTTGGCCAATGCAAGGCCACATTTTGAAAACACTCCTAGATAAGGATATTCTTGGATTTCGGTTCAATTCCCTTGAAACTGTGATATGTTGTAGATTTTGTAATTCTGATAAAATGTCATGGGTGCACCACCAATCACTGACAGTTTGTCTATTACGGGGCAACATTTTCGTAAACATTCAAAGATAACGATATTTTTGGATTTCTGTGGAATTACCTGAAACAGTGATATGTTGTAGCTTTTATCATCTTGAGAAAGAGTTTCAATGAGTATAACTACCAATCACTGACCCTTTGGCTAATATGAGGCCACTTCTTTTAAAACACTCGAAGCGATATATTTGTATTTCGGTGGAATTTCCTGAAATAGTTATATGCTGCAGATATTGTCACTTTTGAGAAAATGTCTTCCTGGGCACAACCACCAATCACTGACCGATTGGCCACTATGAGCACATTTTCTTAAACACTCGAAACTATATCCCTGGATTACGGTAGAATTGCCTGAAACCATGATATGATGTATATTTTGTAATTCTGAGAAAATGTATTTGTGGGCGCAACTACCAATCACTAACAATTTTGCTAGTACAAGTCCATTTAAAAAAAAAACTTGAAGGTAACGACACTCTTGGAATTCAGTGGAATTGTTTGAAACAGTGATATGTTGTAGATCTTGTCATTTTGAGGAAAAGTCTCTCTGGGCACAATAACAAATCAGTGACCGTTTGGTCACTACGAGGCAACATTTTTTTAAACACTTGAAATTATATTCTTGGATTTCGGTAGAATTGCCTGAAACCTTGATATGTTATAGATTTTGTCATTCTGAGAAAATGTCTTCATGGGCACAACCACCAATCACTCATCGTTCTCAAGTACGAGGCCAAATTTTTGAAAACACTCGAAGATAACGACACTCTTGGATTTCGGTGGAATTACTTGAAACAGTGATATGTTGTAGATCTTGTCATCTTGAGAAAGATTTTACCTGGGCACAATCAACAATCACTGGCCGTTTGGCCACTACGAGGTCACATTTTTAACGCTCGAAACCATATTCTTGATTTAGGCTTAATTGCCTGAATCCGTGGTATGTTGTAGATGTTGTTATTCTGAGAAAATGTCTTCATGGGAACAACTAAGAATTACTGACCGTTTGGCTATTTCCTGGCCACTATTTTGAAAACGCACGAAACGATATTCTTGGATTTTGGTGGATATACCTGCAAGAGTGACATCTTATCATCTTTAGGAAAAGTTTCCTGGGTATAACCAATGATACTGGCCGTTTCGCTAGTACGAGGCCACTTCTTGAGAATACTCGAAGAAACAAAATTCTTAGATTTCAGTGGAATTGCCTGAAACAGTGACATGATGTAGAGCTTGTCATCTTGAGAAAAAGTCTTCCTGGACAAAACAACCACTCACTGAACGTTTGACACCTACGAGGCCACTTTCTCGAAAACACTCGAAACCATATTCTTGGAATTCGGTGCAATTACCTGAAACCGTAATGTGTTGTAGTTTTTGTCAGCCTGAGAAAATATAATCATGGGCATAACCACCAATCACAGACCGTTTGGCTAGTACGAGGCCACTTTTTCGAAAACAGTCGAAGAAAACGAAATTTTTGGATTTCAGTAGATTCGCCTGAAAGAGTGATATGTCGTAGATCTCATCTTGATTAAAAGTCTCCCTGGGTACAACTACCAATCGCTGACCTTTTTACCAATACGAAGGCACTCTTTCGAGAAAAATTGGAATCTATATTCTTGGATGTCGTTGGAATTGCCTGAAACCGTGATATGTTGTAGATTTTGTCATTCTGAGAAAATGTCTTCATGGGTGCAACCAGCAATCACTGACCGTTTGCTAGTACGAGATCGCTTTTTGAAAACACTCGAAGATAACTATATTCTTGGATTTCGGTGGAATTTCCTGAAACCGTGATATGTTGTAGATCTTGTGATCGTGAGAAAAAGTCTTCTTGGGCACTACCCTAAATCACTGACCAGTAGGCCATTACGAGACCACTTTCTTCAAAACACTCGAAAATATGTATCCTTGGATTTCTGTGGAATTGCCTGAAACTATAATATGTTTAAGGCTTTTTCATCTTGGGAAAAATTCTTCATGGGCATAACCACCAATCGCTTTACTTTGGCCACTACGAGGCAATTATTTTCAAACACTCGAAGCTGTATTCTTGGATTTCGGTGGAATTGCCTGAAACCATGATATGGTGTACATTTTGTCATCCTGAGAAAATGTCTTCATGGGCGCAACAACCAATCACTGACCGTTCGGCTAGTACGAGTCTACTTTATTTTGAATACACTTGAAGGTAACGATACTCTTGGATTTCAGTAGAATTGCCTGAAACAGTGATATGTTGTAAATCTTATCATCTTGAGAAAAGCCTTCCTGGGCACAATCACCAATCATTGACCATTTGGCAACTACGAGGCCACATTTTTTACACCCAAAACTATATTCTTGGATTTCGGTGGAATTGCCTGAATCCATATGTTGTCGATTTTGTCATTCTGAGAAAATATCTTCATGGGCGCAACCACCAATCAGTGACCTGTTTGCTAGTACGAGATAGCTTTTTTGAAAACACTCGATGATAACGATATTCTTGGATTTCGGTAGAATTGCCTGAAACCGTGATATATTGTAGATTTTGTCATTCTTAGAAAATGTCTTCCTGGGCAAAACCACTAATCATTGACCGTTTGGCTAGTAAAAGGTCACTTTAAAACAAAATCGAAGATATCGATACTGTTGGATTTCGGTGGAATTAATTGAAAAAGTGATACGTTTTAGATCTATTCATCTTGAGAAATGTCTCCATGGGCAGACCCACAAATCACTGACCGTTTGGCCACTACGAGCCAACATTTTGAAAACACCGAAAGATAACAATATTCTTGGATTTCCGTGGAATTGTCTGAAACCGTGATATGTTGTAGATTTTTTTCATTCTGTGAAAATGTCTTCATGGGCGGCAGCCACCAATGACTGACCATTTGGCTAGTACGAGTCCACTTTTTTCGAAAACGCTTGAAGATAACGATACTCTTGGATTTCAGTGGAATTACCTGAAACAGTGATTTGTTGTAGATTTTGTCATCTTGAGGAAAAGTCTGTCTGGGCACTACAACCAATCACTGAATCTTTGGCCACTAGGAGGACCCATTTTTTTAAAGATCGAAACTATATTCTTGGATTGCGATGGAATTGCCTGAAACCGTGATATTTTTTAGATTTTGTCATTGTGAGAAGCATAGCCACAACCATGGGCATGGGCACAACCACCAATCACTGAGCATTTAGCTAGTAGAAGGATACGTTTCTGAAAATGCTCTAAGAAATCGATATTCTTGTATTTCGGTGGAATTGCCTGAGATAGTGGTATGTTGTGGATTTTGTCATATTGAGAAAAAGTCTCCAACAGCACAACTACCCATCGCTGATCGTTTGACGACTACTAGACCAATTTTCGAAAACACTCGAAAATGTATTCTTGGATTTCGGTGTAAGTACCTGAAACTATGATATAAGATAAGAGAAGATAAAATTAATTGTATGGGCAGTAACAAAAACCGTGAAAACATCTACAAAGGCACAACTACCAATCACTGAGGGTTGGCTAGTGATTCGTTCTCGTTCTTCATTTTTTTTTTTGTGGACAGATGTAAATCACAAAACGGAGGATCAGAAAATGGAGGCCGTTTATATAGAATGCATTCGGAATTGTCTCAGCTAGATAACTGCGGTAGAACTGCAGACTGCTTATCGTCAAAATTATCACTACCACACGGGGAGATGGGGGAACCACCCCACTGTAAAGATCACAATCACCTGATGCAGCGCTGTAGGACCAGGAACAGGCACCTCTAGACCTGGGACAATTCTTCGTTATTGGAAACTACCAAAGTAAGGGCTAAAGAAATTGAACTCTACTGCTTTTCCACACCAGCATCGTCATTTGTTTTTATACATTCACTAAAGGTCTTCTCTTGTAATGTATGCCTTAATTTAGCCGGGCACTCACTGTTAATAAGTATACCAGAACCACTTTCTTTGCTCTCTACTCAGTTACCGTAGGTTGTGTTAGCGGAAGCAACCCATGTGGACCATCTTTCTCGAGTATCTTCTGCTCTGGGCTCCCAATTTGCTGTTGTCTGCAAAACAAAAACAGGAGTGTCCAGTGTAACATCTACTTTTTTATCCGAACAAAGCGGCGTGGGCTTGGAATTGTTTTTGCTTGCCAAATGCTTGTTTCACTACCCACTGGAGGGAATTCATTTTGGTTAAGCTGAAATGCGGGCTCTTGAGTACGTGTTTCACTAGAGACGCTATTATGTTTTTCACCTATATCAGATTATGCAATTTGTCCAAGTATAAAGATTTGTATTCTATGCGAATTAATAATTGTGTAATGTGAAATCGTCTTCTTTACTTCAGAAAAAATAACACCAATTTGCGGCCACTGTAAACTGGGTAGGGTAGACATTGGTGATGATTAATTTTCACAGACCTGGTTACTGTTCCAAATTGGGCAAAAAAGCTTCCACCTATTTGTCAGTAAGCTCTAATGGTATTACTCCCACACTTATTGTTGCGACCTCTGGCTCCTCTTTCACCACAGGTAATGGCGTCACTACGTTGTTCGTATGAAAGTTTAACACACAGTGGTTATCTTGTATAATTTGATCCACTAATGTCGTATTTGCAATTTCAAAAAAAAAAAAAATCGAGAAAAAGGATATTATTGGGTGAAATTTTCCATTGCTGCTACACATTCAATTGCGCCATTTCAATCACCAGTTTCCCTGGTAATGGATGGAGGTCGACGCTAATCGTATTTTTGAGGATAATAGGAATATTATGATTTACTGACATAGTTCTCAAAATGTAAGAAAAGAAGATACAACCAGCAATTAAACTGGTTCATTACCCACTACCCATACAATTCGCCTCGAGCTGAAGCACAAACACTGTTCTCTAGAGAGTAGGAATGACATCCTGCTCCAACTGGAACTTGATTTTGATTTGGTAACCTTGATTCTTTTTTATATGGGCCAGCCTAGTAACTGTGGACTTCGACCCGTCACGATTCAACTTTAACTGTTAAAATCCACACCCATGTCCCCGCCGGGATTCCAACCCGGAACCTTCAAGCCGATGACCTACCGCTGCAGACCGCTCGGCCACCCGGCCCGCTAACGCGTTGACAACTTATCCAATAAACCACTTGCAGAGGCCACTACTCTTTTACTGTATCGTTGAAAATAAATTGTCATATCCATGACATGAATGAAATATTAAGAAATTAACAATTTCTAGTTTAGTACTCCATTTTAAACAAAAAGGCTTTTTGAGCAATGTTCTGTACTGAAAGTAAAATGAGAATTACACTTTGTTTTTTTTTTCTTGACATGGCCTTATAATTGATGTAAATTTAGTTGGTATTAAGTGTGGTTATGGAAAACTTAAATAATTTGGTAGTTGAAGTATGTAAAGATGAATGCGAACAGCAAATACGAAACGACTTGGCGTTGTATTCTATACTTCATATTTTAGCACTGTCTAACATGGGTTGCTAAGCATATCAATATAATAAATTCTATCAATTCGATTCTTTTATTCTTCTTTTCAAATAGTAACATTGGCGAACGAGATCACAGAAAAAGTACTCACGCCGTGGCATTAGTATAAAGTAAAATGATAATTTGAAGTTGCATGAAAACATTTAAGAAAGTACTGACTGAGCATAATCATGGCTAGTAACTATATTCCTTTTCATGTTTTTGAAAGCAAAAATGAGTCCATAAAAACCTATTTGGAAAGGTACCGTCTGTTTTGTGAAGTGCATGAATTGAAAGAAAGTACAAAAGTAGCTCTCTTACAAGTATAGATGAATTAACATATACACGTGTCAAAGACTTGGTAAGTCCTAAAGAAGTAAAATCATTATCTGTTCAGGAAATTGAGCAACAATTATTTCAGCTTAATCATGAAAGCATGACATCTAAGCAAATCATAACACCTACAGTAACTCAGTCGTCTAAAATATGCAATTCATGTGGTTTGAGACACTTTACAAAAGTTTGTCCAGCGAAAGGTAAGCACTGTGATTTTTGTGGAGTTCAAAATCATTTCTGGCGTAAATGTTGGTTGAGAAAGAAGCAACTAAACAGTGTAAAAGATCATAAGAACAGTGTACATAGTAAAGTTAGCAAAGATTCAGTACAACAGAATCAGGTTAACAGTAACCTAAAAAACACAAAAGATGGGAGTAATATTAGGCACTGCAGTGTTACGGGCATAGAAAATACAATAAATAACTTGTACAGCACTGATAATATAATAGAGACCACACAAATTGACACTGTTTTAGAGTGGATACAACAAATGGAATTAATGAAACAACAGTGCATATTATTTATAGAACAATTACAAATAATAACACATAAAACTAATGAGGAGATCATAAAGCTAAGCAGACATGATGTAAGGGAATACGTCAGTGTAGAAATACAAAATGATGTGTTGCAATGTCATGCAGTAGCACAGACACAAGATATAACGCAAAGCAGACAGTACAATACTAAGCATATGTCTATACAAATCGATAATAAGTTACAATGTATATGCTTCATAGCCAAACAAGTGTGTAATACTCAGACACAAACTAATCAAGAAAAAGATGACATCATTCAATCTAGTAAGGAGTTAGTTGCAATTAATGGTGAGCTATATAAGGATGAAAAACAGACAGATACACGTATGGATCATGTTAACCCGCGAGTGCTGAAAGATGAAATACCAGATACGACTAACACAGATGAATTCACAGTAATGACAGAAAATATTGAACAGAGTAACACTAAAAATAAAAGTAAAACTAAGAAGAAGAATAAAGAATTGACAAATGAGGTGAAAGATAGAGGATACGAAGAAATCATAAGTACTCACCAGTTTCAATAAAACATTGAAAAGTTTACTGAATGGCTGAGGTATGGCTTTACAGGACTTTTAGAGGATAAGTTGAAACAAATTATGCGTGCAGTGTCCCACGAATCCATTGCCAGAGGAGGCAATTTGATATTACATAACAACAAGGAAAAAAGGGGAGACATGTAGGCGTATTTGGAGACAATTTTACAAGGAATATTCAGAGAAAGGCTGCCAACTTTAAGAAAGGAAGGTCATTGTTACGTGGATCAATTTCGCGAACCGTGTAGAAGTCAAATCTGCCTGTACATCGAACCTTTAGTTACTAGTTGTTTATTAAACCTGGACCAGGATATCGGTAAGCTTGATCAGAAGAGGGAAGCAGAGGCAAGTAGAAGTAATAATATGGAAGAGGATAGCGCAAAAAGAATTAAATCAAGGAGTGATAATGTTATTGATAAGAAGTCAAATGTAATAGCACCGAGGTATGATAAGTCAACAGATATTGACCAAGTCTTGATAAATCTGGGATTTGGTAAATTTGTAAAATCAGAAATACTGGAATCTAAAAAGAGCATCTGGTGTCTTTGGTTGGAGAGAGCATATGTCAAAGAAATTGGGGAAGATGTTCAATGATTAATTGACGGAATGGGACTAATACATAGATAATACTAAAGAAATGGACTGGACCCTTTAATTATGCAGATGTTAACTATTGGATAGAACTAGAATTGTGAACATGGAAATATGAATAAAGTTGTGAATAATATATGTTAACATAAAGTTAAAATTGTGTATGGAACTCAATACTTTTTGTGTTGTTAAGTATGTGATGATAGTGTACATTTGTATTATGAGTGTCACAAAGATATATTTGTCTCTAGACTACAGTTGAGTGGGACATAATGTGAATATTATATTGTAGGAAGTAATGTGAATTATCAAAGGAGGAGGAGGAGTGGATTCTTATATCCATGACATGATTGAAATATTAAGAAATTAACAATTCGTAGTTTAGTACTCCACTTTAAACAAAAAGGCTTTTTGAGCATTGTTTTGTACTGAAAACAAAATGAGAATTACCTTGTTTTTGTCTTGACATGGAAGACAAACTTCGAACATGAAGTATATGCCTTATAATTGATGTAAATTTAGTTGGTATTAAGTGTGATTATAGAAAACTTAAATAATTTGGTAGTTATTAGTCCAAAAGACCCGGACCCTTACCAAGTCTGTAAAGGTGAATGCGAAAAGGAAATGCTAAAAGACTTGGTGTTGTATTCTATACTTCATATTTTAGCACTGTCTAACATGGGTTGCTAAGCATATCAATATAATACATTCTATCATTTCGATTCTTTCTTTTATTCTTCTTTTTAAATAACACAAATATTCGTTGAAATATAGTTTAAAATTCAACTTGTTTTCAACATACAAATGAAAACATGAAGAATATAGTTATTTTCATTGTATTTGCTTTAAATTATAATGTTTAAGCAATTAATTACAAATTCAAGTGTGAAACGAAATTTAGGACATAGTATGAATGATAGTTGAAAGCACGTCACATTAACGTGTATCAACGAAATTCTAACTTCTTTGAAATATTTTTTAAAATTCAATCTGTTTTCAACGTAAACATGAGAACACCAAAATTAGTTTGTGTGATTCAATTAGTTTTTAATTATATTTTTAGACATAACATTAGTAAGAAATCAATTAAACAAAATATATTATACCATAGTTGAAAATAACATTGAATACGCGTTGTATTAACGTCTTATCAACGCAATGACGTCTTTGTTGACGTAATGATTTAGAAATGAACCTAAAATCAACGTTGAAAACATGTGTGCTATTGGGGTTTCCGCGTTATTGGCCCATGCTGCTAAAGATTGTTTTCATGGTTTATTTAAAAGAAAATCAAATTCGTTTTCATACAACTGTATTAAAGGGATTTATTTAGTTACTAGTGTGTTATGTTGGAAACTCTGATATCAAAATTCATTACCCCATTTCCATTTTATAATGTTGAGTGTTCATTTCTTTTATCTCCTTGGAACACGAATGAAATTATTACACGCAGTAACTTCAAAGCGTGCGGGCTCTTACATCACATCGAACCCTGGGGCTTTGCCTGCGGGTAACCGTCAGCTTTCCTACGGTGCACACACCCTGACCCTTCACTTAGTTGGTTGCAGGTGCAGATATCCTCCAGCAATCTGTACATCAACTTCTCTTCTTTTTCTTTCGACTTGCGTACAGATACAGCTCTCTGTCTTGATTAGGATGAGCGCTCATCACGAATAACCCGTGGCTACTACAATTTCCAGTAATTCACCACTTCTTGTATTTGTGGAGGCAAGAAGATAGTTCACCATTAATTGATTCACTTGGTTGTTGTTAACGTCCTAAACGAACGTCTAAGGTTCGCTTTCTTGCCATTCCTTTCAATGGATCCCAGCTAGACTTGAACTCATGACGACGTGCACAGAAAGCGAAGATGCTAATATCTCGGGCAATCGAGGTTTACTTCATCATTGAGTATTGAGAAAAGAAAGCAAAACCCTCAGATAAGATATTTTAAGAATGTCTGTAAATATCTTCAATAATAGGAACTATAGTATTTTTCAGCGTTCTCAGATCATTTTTACACAATATTTGGCATGCCAATTAGTTTAAGAAAGAGATTATATCCATACATGCAACTATATTTTACTAGTTATAACAAGAGTTTCTTTCAGATGAACCCGCCGGAGGGATTTTTAGGTGTATGAGGCTGCACTTTTCATAACTCCGACACAATATGAAGACAAGTTTCCACAATATCACTGACACTAGATGTTCTGATCCTTGAGAATTTGGGGAGTATTTTGCTTTTTTCGAGGGGGGGTGGGGATATACAGTCAGTCACCTTCCCTAAAGAAACACTCCTAGAAGCACAATAATATCGGGCCAATAACGCGGATATCGATCATGATTGGATGTTCCGGATCAATTTCAATCGACATAGGTATGATACGATATTTCGACATTCAATGCTATTTCTGAAGCATAAGAAACGTGTCGTATCTCAACCAGAAAAAAGCAAAACAGACTTCGCAGAACAATATAATAAGTTTAGAGAAATATGACTACCTGAAGACGTTATTGCGCCATATCGATCGGCATTAGCCAATATCGTTTGGAAAAGCGTCGTGTGTTCAAAAATGCCTATGTAATGGAAACATAACACGTACTACGTATAAAACTTCTACGCGCTGGCTGCTTAAAGTCTTTATATAATTAAGGTACCGTCTATGTTACCGCATCCCATGTCTAACAGTGAGTTGAGCAAGTGCGTAATCGGTGTATATTTCTCGATGTGTGGCTCCGGAACGTAGTTAGACCTAGCTGTGCCAAATTTGGCATAAATATTATTCGATACAATACAGAAATACTGAGAGGACATACGTTGCCAAGCAAACCACTTGCCAGTTTTGCCACCGTATTTCCTATCATATATTTCTTTTAAATTGCTTCCATTATTTTAGGCATACTCATAGCAGCACCGAACTTGGTTTGGTACAAACATTGTTTGACACAATAGGAACATACTTCGGATGTTCCCGCTTCCCAGGAACCCCGTCGTTAATGTTGCCAGCCCATGCCAAAATATATACCATGGACCATAAAGTGCCGAGATATGTATGAAGTGTCGTTCGAGAGGTCTTAGCTAGACTTCCTTCTTCAACTTTCTTCTTCAAGACTCCTCGTCACGAGGAGATGGATGGAACCGGTAAATGCACCTTTCTTTCCAGTCAATACAAGTGTAATTATGTTAATTAGTAATAAAGTGTATAAGTAGTGAGAGTACTAAATGTATGTATAAGTCTTCTCGCAACCGGAGTTAGAGTGTTCCCCTGAATAAGTGAACAAAATAATAATAATTAAAATAGCTAGACTTGCTCAGAGCCGCCGAAAGAGTCTTGATTGATGCAGTAGTTTAGTGTTACCAGCCTATTTTTTAAAAGTCCCGAACCAATTATTCAAATTGTTTCCATTCAGTTACACCCAGCTGCGCCAAACTTGGCATTACCATTACTGGACACAAGGACTGTGGATTTTCCCGAACTTAAGAACTGCAGTTGTCAGTGTTGCCAGTCTATTTGACATAACAAATCATGCTTGCTTGGCTAAAATGCTATCAAAGAATCAGAGCCTTAGCGATTGTTAATAGAATCGCAACTCTAACATTTTTTCTAAAATTACTGTAAAAATATACCTAATTTCCATTTATTAAAATAGTAATTTCTTTCAGTGAAAAATGGTGCTTTCCGATACCGATCAATGTCGATCTTCCATGCCGATCAGGCATCAATCTCCGATATTCACAATATCGGCAAAATTGTTTGCCATTCGTAATTGATTGATATCGGAAAACAACAACGATCGAACTCGCAAAGCATGTGTTATTGATATCGGCCGACGTCAAGATGCTACTACGAGAACACTACAAATTGATATTAAGGATTCTTCCCATTATTACATGATATATACTATGCATAGCGACATTTTTCGATAAATATTTTGTTTTGTATTGTCTGTATTATATTATACTTATATAATTCAGTAGTACGTCAAATTCTAATATTTTACTTATGAGTTATTTTTGCGAGAACCGTTCTCATGGTAACGAAAATAATATTTAAACTCATAATTACGCTCATTCACCCGTTCCAGGACTTCAGTTGAATCAATTCTAACCAAACGTGGCATGACATAGAGAAAACTTTTACTCAATGAACAAACCGCACTAAAATGTTAGGTTTAAATTCCGCTTACATGGTAACGAGACTTAATTTTCAAAACTCATCTTTACAAGTAGATTTCAGACAAATTTGGCCTGACGATAGGGACCATTACTTTAACAGTTTTAGTCATATTCAAAGTTTCGGATATTTACTGTTTTCATTATAACGGGAATTAACTTTTAATCATGTATTTGCGTATCACGTGAGAACTTTTAGATAGACGTATACCTAACTCTGCACTCTAACCCTATTACCCTCAAGGTTTCAGTAATGTCGTAGTTTTAAGAGAGTTAGTGTTTTCATAGTAACGAGCAGGGGCGTAAGAACATACCCGCCACTCCCACGGTACGGCGGGAGGCGTACGAGCTTTTGGGGCACAGATGTCATGTCTAAGTAATTATCAACATAGGAAAGACCGATAGATCACACGAGTACGGCGCAGGGGATGGAGTAGAGGTACTCGTAGCAGTGGTGACTGATAATAAGGCTATTATTTAATTAATTTGCCTTGCTTTTGTTAGCTTTTCTCTCATTTTTAGCAACACAAAGAATTGAAAAGGAGTAATATTTGTGGATTAAATACTTCGTAGACTTCTCTCTTACAATAAATCTACATAATAAGCTCACCAGTAGTACTTTTCTTGAGTTGGTATTTTCTTCAGCCACTCTTCGGATTGGTGGGGTGAAGAGGGAGATACTAGGCTTAAATAGCAGGGCGAGAGAAGAAGAGTTAAACCGTGAAGAATTTCCTCTCTCCCTCTTTGTTCTGTGTGTTGACTTGAGTTCTGCTAAATTCTTCGGTAGCTTGTCCTGGGGAAAAACATTGCACACAGCAGTAATACTTTGCTATTGTATAATACTTCTTGAACCTTATTCTCAGGGATATAATAGAACGGTATACGCGTATACCCACCTCAATGTTTCGGACATTACCGTATTACCGACCTAAAATTTATGACATACGTAGGTATATGGGATAGTAAATGAAAGCTTTCGTTATAACGAGAGAAGCGTACACCCATATAAAAATTTAGTATTATATCCCTGCAAGGGCGCCCATCAGGGGAAGCAAGTGGGGGGGCGCTTGCCCCCCCCCCGCTTACCAGAGAAAATTATACTATGCAAGATAGAAAACGAAAATAAAATGTTTATCTTTCTCTACATTTTTATTAATTTTTATGTTATTTATTTATTGTCCACACAACAAGCTTCATAGCCCAAATATTGGGTCGATATTTAAAATGATCATTGACAGACATTTTTATTACAATACTTCTAAATGCTTTGGAAGTCGAAGACATATCACATATATCCAATTTGATGGAAGTTCTACATATTTCATTGTAGGTAGTATAGCTGTGGACAAATGTATTGTTGCATGCCGTTAAACATTATTTTCAAAATTCGCAAAGATGTGCCCTCCCGTGTGCAGTATTTACTAACGAAAATTAACATTAGGTTTAATAGTTCTCCTTGTGTTACAAAAATGTCACTCTCCACGATAAAATGAAGGAACTATTCGACTATTAATAAATTTTAGGTTTAGCATTTTTTGTTGGCGAAAAATTATTGTTTAGCAAATATCGCCCTCGTTTAGCGGCATATCGGGACAATATTTTCCTCAAAAGTACACCATGTGATTGTGCATTTGTCTGTAAATCAAGAAATTTATACGACGTTTCAAAATACTTATTTTTTAAATAAGAAAATTCAGTAATAGACACGCGACAATACTTTTGTCCATAGCTGTACACATTCTCCAGGTTGTTGACTTCGTCATTCTATTGTCCTTGCCTGTTTGCAGTGGAAGAGACCAGCCCAATGTTGTCTTCACGAGTTTTTAATGACGGGACATGAAACTGTAACAATGAAACTAAGTCTGTGCAGTCTAAGCCATTTTGAATTATTTTCCTTTGGTCTAATGAACATTAGCATAGTACATTTTTTCCAACGTAGAAACGTTGTTAAATTTTCTTCCCATCTTTATTACAAATCCTAGAATTTTAAAAGCTTCCTTTGTAATATTTGTGATGTGCCTGTTAAACGTTAATTTCATATCAAACGTGACACCAAGATTTTTAACTACGTCGGGCCTACTTACTGCATACTTATGAATTAAACAATTAAATCTATAAATCGTTTTATTTCTACTGCTTGATAAAACTTCGCATTGACTGAAAGTTGATTGATAGCGCACCTGTTAGTAAAGTTGTCTAAACTATCCTGTAGTTTTATGGCAACTTCCATGGAATTAATTTGAGCATATATTTGAGGTCATCCACAAATAGCACTTTTTCATTATCCTGTATGGATTCCGGCAGGTCATTAATGAACAAGAGGAATAACAACGGTCCAAAATGCGAGCCTTGCCGGACTCCTGACAGTGCTGTATATTCATCAGATTTGTATCCCTTAAATGGAACTAACTGACTGCGATTAGTTAGATAAGACCACATAAACCTAATAAGGATGGAGAGAAGCAATAATTATTTAATTTACCTAGTAATATATTGCGATCAACTCTGTCAAACGCCTTTTCAAAGTCAATATAAATCGCATCAACTTGCTTTCCTTCGTCCACCAGGTTTTCAATAAAATCTGTAACAACTGAATGGTTCGTTACCTTGGATTTTTGTGAAACAATGCCATGTTGTTTAGTTGAGATAACTGACTTCATCTGATTAATAATTCGTTGATATACAATTTGTTTAGAGACTTTTGCAAAGACGGTAAGATTGCTTTAGACCTGTGGTTGGTAATTTCTCGTCTGTCGTTTGTTTTAGTATAGGACAAACTAAAGCAGATTTTCATTTATTATGGAATATACATATTCTTAATGCCAAGTTGAATGCAATCAATAGGGAATATTTAAATTTATCGAAACACTATTTCACTATATACAAGGATATGCCATCAGATCTAACTGTCGTTTTAGATTTTAGGTTCTTCATAGCTTTTCCTATTTCATTCAAATGTGTTTGGCCAACAGACAGTATTTCTTCGTAACCCCTGGAATCACTATCAAAATTACTGAGCGGTTGAGAAGAGGATACAAATACTGTTTGGAAATACTATGCAAACGTATTAGCTATCTCTTCATTGTTACACAAATCTGACCTTCAAATTTTAACATATTTGCAGGAAGAAGTTTTGTTTTTAATAAATTTTCACAGTTAACCTGGATCATTATTGATATTATTTCCAGAATTTGACTTAAAGGTCTTATAGGTTATTTTTGTGTCTTTCTTGACTTCCCTACGCAATCGAATGAATTCTTGATTTTTAATTTTGTATGTAGACTTTATTTGATAAATTGTTTTTAACCGTGAGATTCCTAATAACGTCTTTAGTAAACCAGGACGGATACTTTGGGACAGAGTTCTTTTGCAGGGGGCACATTTGACAAATATTTAATAAATAATATCATCAAGTTTACTAACTAATTCATTAACATTATTATACTCTTTTAAGCATTCCCAGTCAACTTCCAATACAGTTTAAGGTAGGTTTAATACACTTCACGACATGGTTCTTTTTGCGCCCTTAATTTAGTAATTATTGTCGTGGTTATCCTGTTGAAAACTTTTATTAAGTCACAGAAAAACTGTCGTTTTATTTTTGCCTCCCTCTGAAAATCACAAGATGGGTGCCCTTGCATCCCTGCCTCTTTTACTACTAGTAGTTTCAGCCTGCTTCGGATTTGATTAAGGTAGCGTCGCTGAAGAACATACAGATACTCTAATTCGTGAACAAATTCTCCGAGCTATTTTGGTTAAACTTTCTGGTAATTTTTCTCATTTCTTCGAATGTCCCAAAAGTCAATTCATAAATTACAGATCCCTTCCAATTCTCATATTAAAACAAACATCTACAATCTGTTTTTCAATTTTCTCGGGGAACTGAAACTCGCGGATTGAATTAACTCGAAATTAAAATGTTTTGCTTAACTGGCCGTTTGTATCACAAATGAGAAGAGGCTAAAGTACGAAGAACTTGGTCGTGCGTTATTTACTCCCTCAACAGGCCTTCGATCGTTGTGCATTTAGATCAACTGATTTTGGACACTCTTATACCACCCTACTCCAGTGTGTAGTACGTACACTGCTAGATTCATCCTACGTCATTCCTGATGTAAAAAAAAAGAGAGAGAGAGAGAGAAAAGACGAGAAATTCTAAAACTGGTACTCTTACACCCAGCCCCTCAGTTGCGAAATTCTAAGAAAATCCCTGGGGAAAACATGCAGTATATAACGTAATAGTAGCAAAACAAAGTAGTAACAATACCGTATGTCAAATTGGATTCATTGAGCTGTAGTGTTTAGGACCGCATTATCGAAACTTATAGTAGCATTCATGGAGGTGATAAATGGGTGTGGTCTCGGTGACACAGTCGTCGACTTAAATGCGAGTAAAAGTGGTGGTGGCACTTTACTTGTAGTAATACCTTATTTCACAGTCAAGAGACACTTGACTACTTCAGTGCCTTAATACAATGTTATAACTTGTTCTTCTAACGTTATGTGATCACTCGTAACTCATAATCCTATCTTCAAGCAATTAGCACCATGGTCAATTTAATAACAGTATTTGACATCTACACAAAAGCTCTTTATTACCGTCGCCTTGATTTGTTGCTGTTCAAATTGATACAACTCATTGATAAGAAAGGAAGGCGGGAAAGTCATCGAACTGTATTTCTGTAGGCGCAGGCAGATCGGGATAATAGATCATGAATTGCCCAACCTTTTCTTCCACCCTGAAGCACGTGTCGGCAGGCAACAAACAGTAAGTTTTACAGCTCAAAAATGTCGACATAGTGTACGTGATCAGAGAAATCAAGCAGGCACCAGAACACTCATTTACGGCCCACGGGAAACATTGAATGTTGCACTTTATTTTCTCAGTGTTGCCAGTTCATTATGTCATATAATTTATTACTTAATCTTGATAACAAAGATGAGAAAATGTACCTTCATTTATTAGCATGAAAGTGTTACCCTTTATGAAGGAAGATTAATGTTTTTGGTTCTCCATGTTAGAATGTAATGATTATGAAACAATATAAAGCGTACGTATGACACTTGTGAAGTCATGTTGGATAAGGGAAAAGTTGACTATGAATGCAGTAACAACACTGTTTTCTAAATATACACATAGTTAAATGGATACTGGAAAGACATGTGCTCAGATTATAATTCTCTTTTACACGTAATGGTACGTTACTATGTATATACAAATCATTCATACCCTACAGTGTATTTGCTTCCAGCTTAATAAATACTCGTCTTAATCAGCTGTAGAGAGGACAGAATGCGTTTGGAAACTTAAAAGTTGCATGCCATACTTTCCTGTGCTGAATAAACAGCAATATTTATGTGTACTGAATGGAGATTCAATAACTGACTCCAGACATGTTGAAATGTATAAATAGAATAGTGTAGTTACAGCTCATTTTAAGAATGTACAAGTTACAATGAATTATCGGAATAATGAATGCATGCATAAAAGAATTATCGAATACATAAGCAGATACATGTTTCATTTATTTAACATTAATTATTATCTCTTTAAAAATCTGCATCTCTGGTACATGAGATACCATGATATTTTCCATGACAAAGCTTTACTTTTTATATATTTAAGATGAAATAAAATAATTGCTAAGCAAAAGCAATACATTTTAATTAAAAAACAAAACAAAAAAAATGTAACAGTTTCATCAACTAACTAACTACTTTACTTCATCAGACACAATAAATTACAGGAACGACACAATTTCTAACGAGACAGCTATCTGGTTCATGATTGGCTCACTGCCAGCCAATCCCGTAACCGTCTACACGATATGAATTTTAAATTAACAACATTCACTGATTTCCTTCTCCTTCCTGTTCCTACTACATCTAAGCATACATTCCCAAAATAAGCCTTGTCCTGTAGATTTTTTTATTTTTAAAAGTGAGATAAATAAATAAGAAATTAGTAAATAGAAAATAAGAGAAAAACTAAACTAAAAAATGAAAAATTTTAAGTCTTACACAAAATGTACAAATTATATCTTAACATTCCTCAATAACTTATTACACTGCTCATCAATTTTAAGTCCTGAGATCTAGTTCATCACTTTTTCACCTTCCATTTCTGTAAATCTTGCTTCTTTCCATTTTATGACAGTCCTATCTTCCTGCCCCAGCACTTTCACTTCCCTCCAATCCGCTAAATGTCCCGTGCCTCTTTTATCTTTGTAGATAGCATTTCTGCCCCTCCCCAACCTAATGTTAATGTTATGTTATTTTATCCGCTCTCTTAACCTCTTTCCCGTTTCTCTCACATAGCAATGATGGAGAAAAAAGGAGTAATTTATAGAATGCAGTGCAGTGATTGTTGAAGGTGCCATCCTGGCGTTTTCCTGATGTGACTGAGGAAAAACCCTCCTTCAGGATGGTCGGCCGCTAGGATCGAACCCACGACCTCCCGAATACTACGTCAACGCTCTACCACTAAGCTCCAGCGGCTCGGTTCAAAAATAGAAAATTATTGTCTATTACATACTTTCTACGCGGCCGGGTGACGTTTCGTCCAAAGACATTTTGTCCATACGACATTTAGTCCAGGGATATTTAGTCCATAAACATTTCGTCCATTGACATTTCGTCCACAAGACATTTCGTCCAACGGATTTTTCGTCCACAAGACATTTCGTCCAACGGATTTTTCGTCCACAAGACATTTCGTCCAACAGATTTTTCGTCCACAAGACATTTCGTCCAACAGAATTTTCGTCCACAAGACATTTCGTACAATCGACTTTTGGTCCAACAGATTTTTCGTCCACAAGAAATTTCGTCCAATCGACTTTTGGTCCAACGGATTTTTCGTCCACAAGACATTTCGTCCAATCGACTTTTGGTCCAACGGATTTTTCGTCCACAAGACATTTCGTCCAATCGACTTTTGGTCCAACGGATTTTTCGTCCACAAGACATTCGGTCCAACGGATTTTTCGTCCAATCCATCAATCCACATACTATACTCTCATCCATATAAATTCACAGGCCAAACTACTGAATCTACAAACACCAAATTTGGTATGAAGGTGTAGGACCATGAGTAGGTAAAGGAAAAAATCCGACATTTTGGAAAAGTCGCCATCTTGGATCCAAAATGGGCGCTAAACCCATTGTTGTACACAATAGAGCCTAAACGGCTGGGGCTATTGAATTGAAATTTGGAATGATGGTACATTATTGCTAGTAGGTAACGAAAATATTTTCAAATTTTGTGAAAGTCGACATCTTGGATCCAAAATGGCCGCCAAACCCATTGTTGTATAGAAGAGAGAGCTTAAACTACTGAGGCTATTGAATTGAAATTTGGTACAGAGGTACATTATCAATAGTAGGTTAATATAATATTGCACAATTTACCCAAAGACGCCATCTTGTATCCAAAACGGCAGATTTAAAATTTCATTTTCCACAACCTTTCAGGTAGAAGCACGAAATTGAACATAAAGCTTTATCATAAGTAGTAGTTTAGGAAAATAATAAAATGTTTTGGGAAAGTCGCCATCTTGGATTCAAAATGGCCGCCCAAAAATCATTTTCAACACAGTTTGAGCTAGAGAAATGAAATTTTATTTGAAGCTGTTTCTTCACGTGTAAGTCATGACAATATAATCAAATGTTAAAAACACCGCCATCTTGAATACAAAATGGCCGTCAAAACCATTGTTGTTTAGAATATACAGGCTAAACATCTGTGGTTATTGAAATGCAATTGGGTACAAAGGTAGAATATCACCATTAGGTTACGAAAATATTACGAGATGTGTTGAAAGATGCCATCTTGGCTCCAAAATGTCTGCTTAACTCATTGTTTTATAGAATACACAACCTAAACTATTGGGGACATTAAAATGAAATTTCGTATAGAGGTACAT
Organism: Lepisma saccharinum; assembly: GCA_022664845.1. Classification (NCBI taxonomy): domain Eukaryota; kingdom Metazoa; phylum Arthropoda; class Insecta; order Zygentoma; family Lepismatidae; genus Lepisma; species Lepisma saccharinum. The sequence continues at coordinate 47,997 of JAGDQP010012467.1, forward strand.
TATTAATAGTAGGTTAACATAATATTACTAATTTACCCAAAGACACCATCTTGGATCCAAAATGGCGTACGTTAGAAATGCATTTTCCACGCCGTTTGAGTCAGAAGCACGAAATTTAGCATAAAAATGTATCATAACTAGTAGTTTAGGAAATTAATAAAATGTTTTGGGAAAGTCGCCATCTTGGATTCAAAATGGCCGCCCAAAAATCATTTTCGACACAGTTTGAGCTAGAAAAATGAAATTTTATTTGAAGCTGTGTCTTTACGTGTAAGTCACAACAATATCATCAAATGTTAAAAACACCGCCATCTTGGATACAAAATGGCCGCCAAAACCATTGTTGTTTAGAATATACAGGCTAAACGCCTGGGCTTATTGAAACGCAATTGGTTACAAAGGTAGTATGTCACCAGTAGGTTACGATTACGAGATGTGTTGCAAGAAGCCATCTTGGATCCAAAATGGCTGCTAAACCTATTGTTTTATAGAATACACAGCCTAAACTACAGGGGATATTGAAATGAAATTTTGTATAGAGGTACATTATCAATAGTAAGTCAACATAATATTACACAATTTACCCAAAGACGCCATATTGGATCCAAAATGGCTGCCAAACCTATTGTTGTATAGAAAAGAGACCCTAAACCGTTGAAGCTACAGAGATGAAGTTTGGCATAATGGTACATTATCGCTATTAGGTTAAGAAAATGTTACATGATGTATCCAAAGACGCCATCATGAATCCAAAATCGCGGATCTAAAAATGCATTTTCGACACCGTTTGAGCTAGAGATACAAAATTTGGCATATATTTGCATTACGACGAGTATTTTAGGAAAATATTACAAAATTTTAGAAACGTCGCCATATTGGATCCGAAATGACCGTCCAAAAATCAGTTTCGACACCGTTTGGGCTAGAAAAATGAAATTTTATTTGAAGACGTAGCTTCAAGAGTAAGTCACGACAATATAATAAATGCCGGCCGGCTGCAAATGCTGCGGCGGTAGGCTATCGACTCAACGGTCCCGGGTTCGAGTCCCGGCAGGGGCATGGGTGTGGATTTTAACACTTAACAGCTAAAGGCAAATCGTGACGGGCCGAAGTCCAAAGTTACTAAACTGGCCCATATAAAAATAAAGTTTACCAAAGTTTTACAATATAATAAAAAGTTGAAAAGTCGCCATTTTAATCCACAATGGCTGCTCGGAAACCCATTTCCTAAATTATTAAGCCTAGACAAGCGAAATTTGGTATGAAGGTGTACCATGAGGAGTAGGTTATAAAAATGGTAAAACAATACCTATGGGGACGGTATACCCCGTGGTGGGTGGTATAATTGTAGTATGGAAGCGCAGACCGCCAGAGAGTGTCTGATTAAGATAAAGGGGAGCAAAGCTCCCCAAACCCTGATGTTGGGAGCGCAGTTCCCACGATTTGGTATGAAGGCGTAGGACTATAAGTAGGTAAATCGAAAAATCCGACATTTTGAAAAAGTCGCCATCTTGGATCTAAAATGGGGGCCAAATCCATTGTTGTATAGAATACACAGCCTAAACGGCTGGGGCTACTGAAATGATATTTGTCATGGTGGTAAAATATCGAAAGTAGGTTAACAACATATTAAACAATGTATCTTAAGACGCCATCTTGGATCCAAAATGGCGTATTTATAAATCCATTTCCCACAACGATTTAGCTAGAGATACGAAATTTAGCATAAAGGTGTATCATAATTATTAGTTTAGGAAAATAATAAAAATTTTGGGAAAGTCGTCATCTTGGATTCAAAATGACCGCTCAAAAAATCATTTTGTAAGCCACTAAGGCTAGACAAACGAAATTTCGTATGAATGTGTACCATGACGAGTAGGTTACAAAAAATGGGGCAAACCTTCACTATGGGGGCGTAGCCCCCTGTGGGTTTGGTACAGATCGATATCAAGGGAAACAATAACCCGCAGAGTCTGGTTATGATAAAGAGGGCGCAGCTCCCAAAACCCCCAAGTTGAGGGCGCAACTTTGACCGAGTAAAGTTAAAGTGAGGAGAAATTTCGATATGTTGCTGACAAAGATTGAAGCACCTAACACAGAAGATTGAACATTATTTAAAATAAAGAACATTTGATACGAAACAGGTGAGTGATATACTGCAATATAATAATTTCCAATCACGTGAAATAAATTATTTAGTGCTTTTTTCAAGA